>RJWJ010002336.1:0-103411 GCA_004363605.1 Indri indri
TATTTGCCACTGATGAACGGTCTACTGTGGGCAGGGCATTTGGGGCACCCAGGCAGTGATGAAATGTAGTCGATTTTTCTGGTTCAAAGAACTCGTATAAATAACTCGGTGCCTGGTACATACAAGCCCTCAGTCAGTAGTATCACTAATATCATCATCATCGTCTCTCAAATCCTCACAGCAGCCTCTGGTCTCCCTAACATTCCTGCAGTCCGTCCACTTCTCACCGTCCCTACCGCCACCCTGCCACTCACCTCGACACCTGTCATCTCCCACCTGGACAGCTGCCACAGGCTTCTAACAACTCCCCACATCCAACTTCATCCTCCCCTAATCTGTTTTCCACCAAACAAGCCCGGGCGAGCTTTTTAAAACACGAACATTTAACCTCCTCTGGCTGTAAAATGTGCTGTCAGGGCCACTGTGCAGTGTTGGCAGGTGGAGCCCTTTGTGAAAGCCCCTAGTGCAGGGGCAGGGGGTGCCAAATCCTCCCCCTGCTCTGCTGGCCAGGCCCTGAGCCTGGGAGACTGCCTGGGCCCTGGGGACGGGGTGTCCCTGGGGAGGGGGTGTCCAGTTGCACTTCCTGGGTCCAGAGTGTGTGCATATCATTTGGTTAGGGGAAGGAAGCCTATTGCTTTTCTAATTCACACAAAGGTTTAGAACAGCAACTGCCCTGAAATTGAACCTACCTCACTGAGTTACTGTGCTAGATAAATGTAAAAATTTTAATAAAATGGAGGCTCCCTCTGGGAGTTGAAATTTGAACCCAGGCTGTCAGTCTCTCAAGCTCCTGTACTAGCTCCTGCTGTTTTCCCCTGGGAAGCAGAGAAGGGACACTGGCAGGGGGACCCTGCAGTTGGAAATTCTCTGGGCAGGCCAACCAGGGGAAGCTCCATGAGGCGGAGGCAGGAGGTTCAGTCCCTCCCTTCAGCGCCACCAATAGGCCAACAAAAGCCAACCCGCTTGTGCCCCTGCCCCAATTCACCTAGTTAAGCCCTCAATTCCTTTGACCTTCAAAAAAAAGTGTGATAAAAGTTTTGGTGAAGAAATATTTCTTAGGAGAGAAGGATTTAGGTGACACAGGAAATGGTTATGTTTGGCATCTGACCACTTCAAGTAGATTCGTTCCAGGCTACCTCCTTGAGAGATGAGACAGAGATAAGGCAAATGCGATTTTATTATGATAATCTATCATTATTCTTCCTGTCAGATCATTGCCTTTGCTGGCCCTCTGATTGAATACTTGGCACAGTATTTTGGAACTGGAAGGTCCCTTATAAATAAGCTAGTCCAAATGTTGGCATCCAAAAGCCCCTTTAAGGATGGAGATCTTCATGTGAACCTTTGATATTTCTGAGCTTATACATGTATTAAATTGGCACAGACTCACCAAAACATCATATTTCTTTGCCTTTGACTAGAACTTTAGTAACCCAATATGTTAAAACTTTGGACATCTCATGCTAAGTTCTGGCTAGCAGCTATATGTCTTGCATTAATAAAAATGAAAATGAAATTATCACGACCCAAAATCACATTGGGACTTCATGGCAGATTCCTGATTCCCAGACCAGGGTTTTATTCCACCTGTCATTTTTGTTTTTTTTTTTTTTTGACATTTAGGTCAATGATGAATTTTGTTTGATAATTAGTTTCAAATCACATCCAGCTTGAATTTCAATGCAATACGTTTTTTCAAATTTCATTTTTAAAGAATAGTGTAGCTACTGTAAATTTTAAACTACCTCACTTGCCATCAATAGAAATAAATACTATAAAAACAAAGCATTGTGACTGAATTCCAGCTAACCACAGTTGCCTACCAAGGCTCTTAAACCGAGGCCTGTTCACTCTTTGTTAAGAAAAGAGGGTGGAGGAGATGAGGAAATGTTTGAGAGGTATTAAAGGAAAATTGGCACCAAATCGAGGCTCTCTCTAGACTTCTTCAGAATATGGAAGGGCAATAAAAAAGGGAGTGCTTTTCTCAAAAAAAATTATCTCCTGTCCCCGCTGTTGTCAACTTGTGGGAGAAATAACCGTATTATAGAGGTTGTAAAAGAAGCCAGAAATGGAGCTTCTGCCCCAAACACTACCTTCCCGTTCCTGGTTTGGCCACTCACTCACTCCCTCTTTCCTCTTGGCTGGACCGTCTCTACTTCTTCTTCTCCATGGCTTTTGGATCCTTTTATCCTCTTCGCTCCCCACCTCCAGGGCCCTGCCTGTGCTCTACTGGGTCCCAAGCCCCGGGGGGCACAGCTGGGTGGAGAGGGGCTTGGGATCTGGGAGACAGGTGAACAAGTGGTGGGCAAGGAGGCGGTGGTGGTGCACAGAGCCCACTGCTCCTCACCAGGTCTGGCGCTCACGCTCAATAATCCGCTCTTGTTTGGCCCGTTAGTTCTTCTTCCCATTTCCGTTGTGCTGTAAGTGTGCAAGAGAGCCTGATGGCTAACGCCTGCACCCTGCTAGAGCCCTTCAGCCCTTCCCCTCGACCCTCCTTTGCGTCCTTCCTGCTCCTCCATCACGAACAGGGTGCTCCAGCCTTATCCTTCATAGCTTCTCCTCTGTCCTGCCTTCCTCCACATTCATACGTCATATCACATTTTGTCATTTGATGATGTGGGCTAGATGTATTATTTAATTACCCCACATTTTCTATCCTGTTCACCACCCTACCCGGCTGAAATTTGCAAATTTAATCATCCAAAGCCAAGCGGAGTGAGGTGATAGATACCAAGCATCCTTGTTACTTGAATCCCCTCCATTAGTTCCTTCTGCTTCCACAGTTCCTTTGTTTATGCTGCGAAGCCCTGATTATCTAACACTCCTTTATCCAGAAACTCTGTTATCTGAAATGAGGTTGTGTTACTGGATGTGTTTTATTTACTTTGAAAACTGTCTGGCTTACCTGAACCCCTGCTTATCCGATTTAATTCAATGTTTACCTAGATTCTTCAGATCAGCAGGGCCTTGGGGATCACTAATCCATTTTCTTATTATTTAACCTCTGCTGCAGAACAACTCCAATTTCAGTCTTACTTTCTATGGTGGAAACGCATGCCACGTTATCTAAGTCATACAGTTGTTCCACTGTCTTTGTTCCTGCCTCCTTTTCAAAACCCACATTTAAAGAAATAATAATTGGACTTTTTAAGCCTCCTATGGTATCCTGAGGCAGCATAGCCAAAGGGAAAGGATGTTGTCATGTATATAGGGACTTGTCTTCTTGGCTTCATTCTGTAGTTAACTATGTGATTTAAAAGAAGTCCTCTAAACCCCCTATATCTCTGTTTCTTAATCAGCCAAGTGGGGATAACAGACTTTCTTGTTACCTGATGTTACCTGATGTAGGGGGTACAGCTGAAGAAAAGTTTTGAGGGGAATATCATTTTTATAATTAATCTAGACAGAGAGTCATACATAATTAAGTGATAATTAATCTAGAGAGTCCTTAACAATTCTTTTTATAATATTGCACATTTGTCAAAGAATAAGACAGAGAGGTGCTGAAGGAAAATGTGCCAAACTGAGATTTTCTCTAGATAATGCAGAAATGCTGATTCCTAGCAAATGAGCATCCTCACTCTGCTTGAAATCTTCCCATAATAGAAAGCTCACTACTTCTTTTTAAAGTTTCATTCCTAAACTCTCCATGAGATATTTCTTTCTTGCATAAGGTAACAAGTATCCCTTTGTGAAAATTTCACCTGCTTGTCCTACAGCAATTCAATTTACTAACTATTTGCAAAGGCCTGTGTCAATCATCTGGGGTTACAGAGATAAATTCAGCTTGGTTTCTGCATGCAAGATCTTTGCAAATAGCAGGATACCTAAGACATGTTCTACAAATGAAAGGTCAGATGTAGCATTGGATTTGTTTAAAGGTACCTCCACTGCTGGTTAACATGGAGTAAGAGGGATCAGACTTACCTTCCTTCCTGGAACAACCAAAATAATGAACAAAATATATGAAACAACAGTTTTCAAGTCATCAAATATCAGGCAACAAAAAAACAGCGATTCCCAAAAGACTGGAAACAAACAATTGCCCCTACAAAATAGGCCTTGCAAAAGCTTACTGCCTCAAGAGAGTTTTCAGGCCCCCATGCTGCAATCCAGGCAGGCACAGGAGTCCAGTGGACACCCTGAGAAAAGATAGAAATCAGATTCCTAGAGACCAAGACATCTAGCGTTTACAGGACAGAGAACTGAAGAGGAGAGAGCTGCACAGAGAAAAGAACACCAGAGATCTACAGGGGGTTTCCCTCAAATATTCAGCACAGTACTAATCAGTGAATGCATGTGAGAAAACTGCCCAATAAGGAAAGTACCACCTCCCAAAATTAGAAGGAACAGGATCATGAATAGTGCCTATTTCCAGCAGCCAGATTGAAAAACTTCGTAATCTATGGGGCATTGGGTAGAGTACTCAGAAGTTTCGTTCCTCAGTAATGAAAATAATTCACACTAGACTAAAACAGCTCCGGGTTTCACCTAACAAATCCTAAAAACAAGACCCAAAAGGAGCAAACTGTTTATAAGCAACTTAACTGCATCCCAGAACAAAGCTCAAGAATATTTATGGGAATACAAATGTGGCCAGTACCCACAAAGTAAAATTCACAGAGAATGGCATCCAGTAAAAAATTACCAAGTATGTAAGAAGGTAGGAAAATAAGACCAATAATGAGGAGAAATATCAACCCCAAACCAAACCAGAACTGACAGATATTAGAAATAACAGACAAGGACATTCAAACAATTCCTTTAACTGTATTACATGTGGTCAACTAGTGAAGTACAGACATAAAGATATTTTAAAACCCAAATTGAACTTCTAGTGATGAAAACTACAATTTCTATAATAAAAATTTTGCTGGGTGGAATTAGTGGCAAATGGGACATTGCAAAAAAAAATTTAAGAAACTTTAAAACATAGCAGTAGACACTATGCCCAGTTAAACACAGAGAGAACAAAGAATGAAAACAAAAAAAAACAGAGACTCACTGACTTGTGGAACAATTTCAAGGTCCCCAATGTTCATGCAATTGATGTTTAGAAGGAGAGCAGATGGGAGAAACGGGGAGAGACCCAAGCACAGGAGCCATAAAGAAAACTAAACCAAGGAATATCATAAACAAATTACTCAAAACCAGTGTAAAGAGAAAAATCTAAAAAACAGCCACAGAAAAATGATACATTCTGTACAGAGGAGCAAAAAACAAAATGCAGAAGTTCCTCATCAAAAGCAACACAGGTGAGATGACAGTGGAGCAACACCTTTAAAGATGAAAACCTGTCAACCTTGAATTCTATATCCAGTGAATAGATCTTTCAGAAATACAGGCAAAATAAAGACTTTGCAGTCATACAACAGAAGAAAAGAATTTGTCACCAGCAGATCCATGCTACAAAAAATGTTAAAGGAAGTCCTTCAGGCAGAAGGAAGATGACACCAGATGGAAATCTGAATCCACACAAGGAATAAAGAGCATAGAAATGGTGTAACATTGGCAAATATGTGAGTTTTTTCCTTATTATTTAAATTTCTTTAAAAGGTAACTGACTATTTAAACAAAAATAATAATAGAATATAGTTTATAATATATGTAAAGAAAAATGTGTGGCAAAAATAGCACAAAGCCTCAGAGGATTATGGAACTGCTGCCATTTTGGGTTTTTGTTGTTGATGTTGTTTTTTCCTCTGTACATAATGTGAGGACAATGGATATAATTTATTATATGGTTATTATGTGAAGCACAGTATAACAAAACAAAGAGTTTTAGCTAAGAAGACAACAAAGGAGATAAAATGGAATCATAAAAATTACTCAATCTAGAGGAGGAAATGAGGAACAAATAATAGATGGGAAAAATGGAAAACAAATAGCAAGATGATAGACTTAAATCTGACCATATCAACAATCACATTAGGTGGTCTAAATATCGCAATTAATAGGCAGAGATTGGCAGAGTGAATAAATAGATAAGACCCAACTATATGCTGCCTGAAAGAAACCCACTTTGGGGGACAATTGACATCTTAATAATATTTAGTTTTCCAACCCATAACACAATGTATCTCTTCATTTATTTAGGTTTTTAAAACTTCTCTCAGCAATGCTTTGTAATTTTGTCAGATTTATCCCTGAGTTTTTTACATTTCTGATGTTATTATAAATGACATTGTGTTTTAAATTTTAGTCTCTAAGTCTTTGTTGCTGGTATATAAAAATACAATTGATTATTTATATTGATCTTGTGTCTGTGACATATCCAAGCTCATTTATTACTTCTAATAGTTTTATTGTAGATTCCACAGGATTTTCAACATAGATGATCAGCAAATAAAGACAGTTTACTTTTTCCTTTCAACTTTGAATACCTTTGTTTATTTTTCTTGTCTTATTGAACTAACTAGGACTGTATTACAATGTCAAATAGAAAGAGTATCCTTGTCTTGTTCCTGATCTAAGAGGAAAACCATTCAGTTTTTTATTATTAAATATGTTGTTAGTTGAATTTTACCCCCTGGAACAATACAAGATTTTTTTTTTTAGTCTAATCCCTTCTACGAATGAGCGCACACTTGTTTACCTATTCTGTGCCATGCACTGGTGACATAGCGGTGAACAAAACGGATAAAAATTCCTGCCCCTCATGGAGTTTACTTAAATTCTAGAGAGGCAGGCAGATAATAAACAAGATATATTAATAAAATATAGGATGTGTTAGATGGCAAAAAGTGCTAACGGAAGGGGGGAGATGAGTATCACAGGGCTGCATGAAACGCTAGAGATTGTGGTGTGGAAGGGCTAATGAACATGTCACTGAGTTGTTTCTTTGTCCTGATTGTTGATTCTATCCCTCTTTCCCTATGACTACAACTTCAGTTCAGGTTCTCATCATTTCTCATATGTAGTATTAATATAACAATAGCTTCCTACCTGATCTCCTTGCCTCCAGGCTTGTCCTGATCCAATTCTCTTTCTGTGCTCCTACCAGAGTACTCCTTTAGTGGAGCCCCACTTCTTACAGGATAAAATCCAAATTTCCTTGGAGGTTGTACAGGTCTTTTCTTGAGCTTGACCTTATCTTCCTAGCCTCATTATTTTCCCTTTTCCCTTTTGCCTCCTACAGCCCAGTCTCACAAAAATCACTTGATGTTTCCTAAATTTATTCCACTCGCTCATGTCTCTGAGTTTTTGCCTAGACTGTTCCCTATTCCTAGATTTCCTTCTCCTCATGATATATACCTAATAAATCATTAACTTTTAAAATTGTTTAAGTATCACTATAAGCATTACCTCTAGAGAAAATGTCCGTGACCCTTTGAGGAAGAGCCGGGTACTCTCTCTTTTGGTTCCTGGGCAATCTGGGCATATAGAAATTATGATATTGATTTCTAGTATTGAATGGTAATTTGGTACTGGTAACTGAATGGTCTATTTGCTTGTCTATTTGCTACTGGACTGTGAGTACCTTGAAACAGAAACTGGTCTATGCATCTTTGTTTCCCTAGCATTGTTCCTAAAACATAGAGATAATCAATAAATTTTTGTTGAAAGAATAGATAGATGTATAGAACACATGAAACATCCATTCAGTGTCCTGGATATCTGGCTTGTTGTGGCTCCCTGAATAACTGATAAATGCACTAGCATGCACATTCTTAATATAGTTGGATCTGTTGTATGCAGTGTCTAGTTGGACAATGACCTTCCTTCATCTTGGGCACTTTTTAAAATTTATTCAGTACAAACTTTATTAAATCCTTTGGCAAAAGTGCCGAACTTTGAGCTTATATCAAGTTTGTGATCAACCAAGACTGTCAAGTCTTTTTTCACTAATGTAAAGCCAAGTCTGTCCCACCCAATCCATGCTGACCAGTCCCTCCCTCCATACCAGATAAAAACTCTCATCCCTGCTCACTCAACTCATCTTTTGTCCTCATATACCACCCTTAGAGATGTTTCAAAAGAGATTTTTTCTTTTATTACATTAGACTTGTTGCCATTTAAAAGTGTAGCCACTAAGATATTGGGAGCAGATTGCTTAAACAATGAAACTCAAGACTGCTGCAGAGGAAATTTGGAGATGCTACACAGGAAGTGTCATGCCGTACCCAACTTCTGCCCTATAGGAGCCATTTCAGCTTAGACCTGATCTGAAGGTGCTCTTCTCAACAAGAGTAGCTGGTTTTCAAATTTTATTCTAATCATTTGCGTGTAGAAAACACAGAACAAAGAGGTAGCATACAGATGCAGCTGATCATACCATAGAACACTCAAATTAGAGCAAGAAAGAGAAAGTCTGCTGCCAGATACCAATATAGAGAAGCCCTTCCCTGTATTTTAAATGACTGATGAAATACATTTAGCATATGAGGCAGTAACTTCCTTTAAATATAATTTTAACATGTAATACCTAAAGTCAACTCTTTAATAATATCTTAAGCAAAAATTGAAAATACGCAAATGGGATGGAGGATTTGATTCAGGATATAAGGACTATTTATTCATAGTTACCCATCTAACCCAGTTAATGGGTAGATATTGTTTGTGTTCACAGGGAAGAAAGACAGAACACCAGTACATCACTCAAATTCCAATGCCCGTCACGCTCAGACTCTCCAGTTCATGGAGGGCTGGAATGTAACCTTGTCATCGTCTCTTCTTCCTTTTGGCTCCTCCTTCTTAAGGCTTCCATGGTCCCCAGCCTCTGGCTCATCACTTTCTCCACAGTTACCTCTCAACACATTTCCTTCTCAACATGTGTCACATTCAAATTCCCCAAGACAGAAGCTGTTTAGTCTGGAACATCCGTGTTAGACAGAGCTTCCAACCAAGCCATCTCTGAGGATTCTGGCCAACCTTCTGGGGACCAGGCACAATTCCTGGTCTAAGCCCAGACAGTTGTTACAAAACATGGCAACTTCTAAATTCTCTACAAAAAAACACTTCAGCTGCTTACTTAGAAGGGAATTCTTAAAATGTCATACCCTGTACTCGGGACTAATTTATCATGTGCCGAGGGCTTCAAAAACATATTCTCACATATTCTTCAAAACAGCCACATGGTGTCCGAGTCTAAAGACAACTGAAGGTTTCGCTGGGCTTGAAGTTCAAGATGGCTCACTCACATGGCTGGCAGTTGAGGCTGGCTGGCAGCTGCAAACTCAGCTGGGGCTCTCACAGCACGGAGGGCCCAGGGTAGTTACACCTCTAACAACGTGGCTTGTCTTCCACCAAGCAGGCATTACAAAAGGCAGGAAGTAGAAGTGACAGGCCAGTTAAGGACAGCTATACCCAGAATTAACATTATATCACTTCTACTCTGCTTTTTTGATCAAAGTAGTCACAGGGCTCAGTATATTTAGGAGAACAGAGAAACAGACTCTATCTTGTGTTGGGAGAGTGATAAGTACACATCTCACATGGGCTGTGAGATATTGTTGCAGTCGTCTTTGCAAAATATGATTTATCACAGACAGGCTCATGTCAACTAACTATTCATTTATCAAGCCTGCTTGGTAACATTCTAAGACATTAGATTCTGCAGCTGTAGGATACACTGTGATGAAAATCAGGGCTAGAATTTAATTTTAAGGGTGGAAGGACTGCAAGACTACTGAATACACAGCCTCAACAGATCTTTTTTGTCAAAGTCAGAACTTCTGATAAGGAAGGAATAGGATTCTGAGACCTGCAATGGGGACTTATGGGCAAACAAGCCTGAAAATAATGAACACCCAGACTTCTGAACCCTTTGGACTCAAATAAAAAACTATCTCCCCCTTTTTAGAGTTAAACAGCCTCCTCTTATATGGAAATGCAGCAAAGGCCTCAGCTGGGACAGGTGCTTCACGAGATGATGCTTGTCCTCTTCAAGATCTGAACTTGCCTTCTTCTTGTGATCAATAACTAGAGTCATGTCTCAGCACAGTCTGATCCAGGAAGTATAATGCTTGCTCCTTATATATCAAAAGACTGTCAAGACCTGGCAAATGGACATTAGCAGAAACCAGGAAAACACTCATGGAAGTATATCTTGAGAGGGTTGGACAGGGGAGGCCTCAATATAAAGATGATTGGGGAGAATTAATTGATTTATGGGGGCCTTCTTCCCTAACTCAGAGTTTAACGTCCTGGAAAAAACATCTGGATCCAGTCCTAACACACAACTGTGATGACTCCTTGAAGTCTGAACACAGAGGACCATAGTGAATAAGGTAGAGTTGCTAGAATAACCTTGGTGGAGTACCAAGGAGTGGTCAAAGGGGATGGAGATGTTAGAGTGGATTTATTAGTGAGATCAGAGAACTCTTCATCTGTCTATGTTCCCCAGGAAGTCCCAGAGGATGTTCCTTTGACTAAAGCAATGAGAAATGCACTGATAAAGACAGCATGGCATCTTTTGAGAAGCTCCAGTGGCAGCTGACCCTGTAAACTAGGGTTAGTGGTATGGGATGCTGCCAGGGACTGGGCTCCTTGGCACCATCAGGATGATAGGATACTGGAATAGCAAAGGCCAGGTGTCAATTTTTAAGTGACCACAGCAAGGCATATGTGACTATTATAATGGACAACAAGGGTGGATGATGCCTTGGCCCTCAGGCATCTGTGGCCAATGGCTAAAAGACCAGGGTGTTCCCAGAAGTGGGACAGATAGACAGCTAAGCAGAGTGGTACTTGACTCGCAGAACTGGAAAAAATGAAAGCTGGCACAAGTACACCTCAAAGTGGATCCATAGGGTCCTTGGACCCAACCTGTTGTTATTTCCCCATTCTCCAAGGGCATAATTTGGGTGAATAAACAAAATATCTGGCAGAATCCTCCCACTGGTTCCCTGGCCTATTAAGTAAGAGCCATTAGGGTAGGAAGGGCCGAGTGGAAGCCTCTGAAACTATGCAACCCCAACTCCACCTGGAGAGTATGCACAAGTCAACGCTGTATTCTGAAACAGGGCTGGTGCCACCACCAAATATTCAAAGCATAAAGGGATGATGTTCTCCAGCATATCCCTGTATAATTCACCTGTATGGCCCTTGAAAAAAATAAACCAACAGATCACAGTGGTTGATATTGGACTACCATAAACTTAACCAAGTGTTAACTCCAATCTCAACTGCTGAGCCAGATGTGATGTCTTTACTAAAACAGATCAACATAGCCTCTGGCATTCTGAATGTTGCAATTGATCTGGTGAATATGTTCTTTTCAACCCCTTGTCAATAAACAGAATCAAAAGCAGGTCTTTAAGTGAGAAGGACATCAGTACACATTGGTAGTCTTGCCTAAGGCTACATGAAGCCTCCTGTGCAATGTCACAAAATAGTCCACAGGGATCCTAATTGTCTTAATATTCCATAGGCATATGAAATATGCAGGAACACTATCTTGATGACATCACACAAGTTTAACTCAGTAAACAAAAGTAACAACTTGTGTATCTGAGGGTGAAAATGCAACTCCAAAAAGATTCCCCAACCTGCCCACCAGTGACATTTTTAGGAGTCCAGGGATCTGGGGCACACTGGTACAAAATCTTTGAGGTAAAGGAGATGATGTTAGACCTTGTACCTCATTCTAGTTTTCTATTGCTACATTAAAAAAAAACACACAAAACTTAGTGATGTAAGTTTTTATTTCACTCATAGATTCTGTGGGTCAGAAATTTAAATAGAACACAGAGGGAATGTTTTCTCTCTACCCTTTGATTTCTGCCAGCTTTTGTAAACCTGGGTTCCATGGTAGAATTCAGCCCTAATGCCCTAAAGCTTTCATTTGTATGGTATGAACTAATTTCTCTCTCTAGAATGGTATTAGTGATGTACTATACTTGGGAGAACTGAGAAAATAGTAATTCAAACCATTTTCCATCTTCTGTGGCTCAGATAAAGAACTCCAGTTGGGAAAGGCTGGCTAGAACCTAAGTTGGGAAAACTCAAATGGTTGAGAGTCACACAGACTGGACTGGAATCCTCTGGAGTCACTCTCACTTACATTTCTAATGCCTTCACTGGGTCACTTGAAGGCCAGGCTCAGGGAGGACCATCAGCTAGAATATCAACACACAGCACCTCCATGTGGCTTAGACTAGTCACAGTACAGAAGCTTTGGGGTAGTTGGAAGAGCATGGGTCTCATTGGACAAGGAAGAAGCTATATGGCCTTTTATGGTCCAGCCTCAGAAGTCATTAGTATATCTCTATTAGTTGAAGCAGTAAAAAGCTTAACCAGATTCTAGAGAATAGGACCTGGATCTCATCTCTTAATGGAAAGAGTATCAAAGAATTTTGAAGGTTTTTAAAACCACCAAAAATCTTTAGAAATCAAAGATAGTATATACCACTCTTGGGAATACTCTTGGGAATATTGCTCTCACCCATGTATTGGGTGACTTGGAAGGCTGCCAACTGTGAGTGTCAGAGTCATATCTGCCTCAGATCCAGGCTGAGGTATGAGTGGCCCAGTCACTCATGCTAGATGACTGGCAGATTTCATGGCACTACTTATTGCAAATAAAGGTGTTGTGTGTACAGAGTCTCTGTGAAGTCCAGTAAGGCGAGTTGCAGCACAGGTCTTGTGACTCTGGAGCTAGGCCTTCCTTCTGCAGCAGAAAAGTATATCCCATTTGAGAACTAGCTGGCCCCCGAGCTCTGATAGAGATGAATCTTCTGACCATGGAACATCACGTGATCATGCGGCCAGAACCACCCGTGTTGAGCCAGCTGTTTTCAGATCCACAGTGTCAGTCACAATGGTGGGCAGGCGCAGCAGTAATCTATCAGTCACATGACGAAAATGGGCCAGAAGAGATTTAGAGGGTGCCAGTAAATTCCATCTGTCCCAGATTTCTGTGTTATCTACCTCTCTTGCTCAGTTCACACCTAAGGCCTTATAGTTCTCTACAACCAGCCAATGAGGAAAAAACTTGCACTTGGTTCATGGATGGATTGCCTAGACAAGTGGGTGGTAGTGAAAGATGGATGCCACCAGACTACAGCCCCATTCAGGGGTGGCCCTGAAGGACAGCAAAAGTCACTCCTCCCCATGGGCAGAGCCATGAACCATGTGCTTGCTCATTCTCTTTATAGGGAGGGAGAAGTGGTCTGAGTTAAGGGTGTACCTGGGCCCACTGGGCAGTGCCGAATGGCTTGGTTGGGTCAGAAGCCTCAAAGAAACAAACTTGCAAAAGAAATGTGGAGAAAAACACGCAGATGGACCTATGGGACTGGACACATAGCACAGGGATCTCCATCTCACATCAAGCCCACCAGAAAACCTCCCCTGCAAGTGCAGCACTGAATGACAAAATGACAGGTTATCCTGAGGATACCAGCCAGCCTCTCTCCCTAGCCACCCCAGGACATGCATGACAGAGGGGACATCAGGGAGGGAAAGAGGCTCTGCAGGGCCCGAACACCATGCGTGCCATCTCACCAAGTCCAGTCCAGCAACTGCTGTACTGAATGTCTGTCACCAGAGAGACTGATATGGAACACTGCATGCAGCACACATCCCTGAAAGAGACCAGCCAGTACCTTGGTGATAAACTTTAACATCACACACCTTCTGTCCTGGAGGAATCAGGAATTCATCTTCATCAGAATGGACACTTATCTGGACATGAGTTTGCCTGCCCCAATGCCTCTGCTAGCATCACCATCAACTTAACCATCCTGACATATTTGCACAGATGTTTGAGGTGTTAACACTCCAAGGTCAACACTTGACCCATTGGTGCCAGGATCCAGAAGCCAGTAAGTGTTCCTCTCTTCCGTTCCTTGGAAGGACAGTCCTGAGACGTGGTTTCTACAGTTCCTCAGAGGTCCAAGCAGGGTCGAGGCCCACTTGACCATAATAGAGACCAGCTCAGTTTCCCATTCTTGGTGCCTGTACTGTATTTCCCAAAATAAACCACCTGCATTCATGCTCTTTTCTCAGGCTCTGCTTTCTGGGAGAACCCAGGCTAAGATACTGTCCCATCCATGCTTATTCACAAAACAGGCTTCTTCTGCAGAGTGAGAGGTCCAGGTGTTATAGTTCAAAACTTTCCACTCACATTGGCACCAAATCATGTATTTGTTTGGATGCAAGAGTTTGGAGAAAATAGAATAACCAGGTTCCTGCTTAGGGACTGTGGAGGCTTTGGTAGGATTCCATTTGTGGCTATGACACTCATCCCACTGGTCTTCAAGTAGGCTGTGCAAGTGGTGCCCTGCGCAAGGGGGCTTGGCTGAGGAGTGAGTGGGGGCTTCATTCGCCAAGCAGAGCAGCCTGGCACAAGCTTCACCTGCATAGAGGAAGGTATGCCTGTTCCTAATTTATACAAGGGGCTGTCAGCTCAGTAGGCCATGCACCTGAGAAGAACTTCCACCCAAGAAGGGCACATTTTCTAATCACCAGAAAATCATCCTCTGGGCCAGCAAAGTCCAGCATCCACCTACACTCCCATCTCTGCTACTCACCTCTTAATGGCACCACATTTGGTTCGAAGCTAAGAGTATTTTCTTGATTAATAAAGACTCAGAACACAGCTCAGGTCTAGAACTACTAAGTAAACCACACATCTTTTTTAAATTGGAAGGAACTTTAGAAATTGTCTAAGGCTAGACCAAGCTCCCCATTTAATAGATGAGGAAACTGAATCCAGAACCACTTCTGCATTGCCTCCTGCTCTTCCCAGGCCGGATGCCAGGTGCCACCAGGGCACTCTCAGCAGTGGCCCAGCTCTGTTCCCATAAAGAACTGCTGTCATTGACTAAATGACCCCTTCCCTGAAAGCAACTTTGTGATGATGAGTAAAATGAGAAAATGAAGCACTGACTGACATGGTACAAACTTAGATTATACACTTTCACTTGTGCATGGTGTTTTGGGAGGAGTTTCTGTTTTTTACGAACACTAGGCAATCTCTTAACTTTGGTTACCAGGCTCCTGTGAAATCGAGGCCATCTTGCTGCATTCATGTTATTTCAATGTACATTGAATACCAGGCCAAAGGAAAAAAAAGGAATGAAAGAAGAAAAGATTGGCCGAATGGCCATTTGACTGTTGTGTTTTCCGCAAGCCGTGGACATTGCATTGGGGCCTTTTGACTCACTGGTGACATAGCTTTCAGCGTGTTCTGTTGTAGTTGGTAACTGATCATATTTCACTCTAAAATGAAAGATGAGACTGACAAAAATCTTGTTAGAAAGCCCCTGGCTAAGAGGAAGCCAAGAAAGAGATGCAGGTAAGCTAGTTTCCCAGAAATAAAATAAAAAGCACGAGGGATCGTGCTGTGGCCCAGGCTTAAAGAATTCTTGAATTCTCATCTGAGCTCTGTCAGTCACTTTGACGGTTTGTGCTGACCTTTCCTCATTATCTTGCCCAGGCGACTGTTCCTGACCCTGCATCGGTTAGCAGGTTAAATAACGATGGCAACATGCTCGAGTCTGCCCCACTCCCCTCTTCGGCCCGAGCAGGTGGCGCCCCTGCCATGCTTCTCCACAGAGCACACTGTGCAGTCCAAGGACGCACCTGGCCACCTGGGCCCTGAAAGTCTCACAACTCCAGTCTCCGTTCTGTCTGATCTCGAGGAACATGAGACAGAAGCAGCTGCACACCTGCCCCTGCCTGCCGCTGACCGCTGCCCGGAGAGCACGGGCAGTGACCCTGGAGGAAGCGAGGTTTGAAGAGCGGACGGGATTTCTGCGGACCGTCGTGGGGGCAGTGGGGAGGGTGTTCCAAAATGTGAGGGACCCGTTTTGCACTGCGGGCAGGTAGAGAGGGCGATCCCACCCGCTGCTTGAAAGTAGCAGGAAAGGAACTATGGGGGAAGGGGGAGGGCTGTTTTGTGCAACACTGGACAGTGGTTCAGAGATGGTGTCCAGGAACCCAGTTCCTGGTTAGAGTCCCAGCTATGCTGCTTATCAACTCTGTGAGTTGAAGAAAGTATCTTAATGTCTCTGTGCCTCAGTTTCCTTATGTGGGAACTGGGGACAATAATAAGTAACATTTATTGACTGCTTGCTATGTGACACGCCCACCTCAGTAGATAGACACTACTCTTGCCTCCATTTTGCAGATGAGAAAACTGAGTCCCTCAGCCACTCAGTAGAGTGGTGAACAATGTCCCTTTCTTCACAGGGCTGTTGTGAGAATTAAATGAGTTAATCATGGTGAGTGCTTAGAGCAAGCCACACCTGCCCCCCAGCCCCCGTAAGTGCTCATTAGATGTGCACAACCACTATCACTCTTGTGACACCACCATCTGGGGCCCGTAGCCAGGACTTTGAAGTAGGAGAGGGCATGGAACAGAGATGGGACAGCAGGAAGCATGAGGCAGATCTGAGATAACAGGGTCTTCCTTTGTCTGGCAATCCCCTCTTCCCACCAAGCAGCAGGGATGATATTATTGGGGTCCAAAGGTGCACAATTTTATCTCTGTATAAAATCCTACAGATAAATTCTGTGCTCAGTTGGGGTTAGGTGATCTGTGATCCCATCTCCATGCTTTGGAAGCTCTGAGCACAGGCAGAAAAATCAAATTACTCAGCCCACATTACCCCAACAGTCTCCTTCGTTGTGTTTTGGGTTCCCAGCTGAGAGACAGCCCTTCCTCCTGAGGGCTGGCTCACGTGCTGCTGCATAGCCCTGTTGGACCCACACTGAGCCACCCAGATGCTGGCCTCCCTGGCCTGCTCACTCACAACCCCTTGCCCGCGGGCTGCTGGGGGCTTGGCCCATGGGAGGCACTGGCAGGAATAAGAAGGCAGGAGGAAAGAGGCCAGGCTGTGTCTTCCCCGCCTCGCTGGTGCATGACAACAGCTGAGACGCTTCACTACTGCGGCTCCCGTGGGGGCCGAGGGGTGGAGGTCCCTTACAACCCCTGTCCCCTGGGCTTGGTGACTCTGCTTCCTCCTCTTGTCCCTTTGGCCCTGGGGGTGATCAGGGCCCCGCTCTGTGCCTGCTGTCAGGTGCCCCTTGCTTGCTCCCTGCAGCTTCCCAAAGCACCACAAGCCACGACTTAACTCACCTCCTCAGGGGCCATCTGGGTGAACGTGGGTCTCTGCCAGGCCCGGGCAGGGATCACTTTCCCCTGGAGGCCCAGAAGTAGAGCTGCACCCTTTCCATTCATTATTATTATGAAAGTTAATCTGGTTGAAAATGCCCAATAGTTCATTTTTCATGTTTATTGACACTAAAATTAGAAGTACTAGATGAGCATGAAAAAGGAAACAAGTGTCAAATATATTCTCAGCACACACTATTTTACCACGTGCATTTTTCCTTACCACAAAAAGATTGTAATGTATCCACTGTTGTTTACTAGCTTAAATATATTATGAGTAATTTCCTTTATTAATAAATATACTCTGACGTCAATGAATTTATTTCTAATATCTCTAAAGCATAATTCTTAATGGTGTCCACATAGTATTCTATATAGGCCTATACCATAGTTTAATCAGTCCTCTATTAATGAACATTCGAGTAGGTTCCAGCTTTTCCTTTATAAATACTGCTTCAATAAACATCCTTGTACAATATAAAATACTTGAAAATACAACACAATCAATTCAGTCTTCCTAAAGCAAAAGCCACACATTACAGCAGCAGCAGCATGGCCACCCCCATCTCAAAAGATAATGACTTCTTCCTTCCCTGCCTCCCGCTGATGTTGTGAGGTTCAAGTGAGAAAATGTACGTGGAACTTCTTTACAAACTGCAAAGTGTACGGGGCGGTTATTACAATATGATCTTATTCTTCCACAACAACCCCAAGGCAAGCACAGTGGATATACCCTCAAGGCACATTGTACTGACAATTTTGCCAGACATCAAGAATGGAAGTCTTACTTTTAGGCTTTTATATATTTATTTCTCTTTAGCACAACAAAGAATTGTGTGTAAGAAAAGCTGCCTTCCTGTAGGAGAGTAAACTACCAGCTGGCAGCGCATTCTGTCTGTTCTGGTGCGTGCTAACTCATTGTGTCCCCTCGAGTGGCCCGAGAGGACCGCTGCAAACAATTGGAGGAATTTGAGTCGTCTGAAAGGTCCCCGTGGCTCTGAAGTCTCTCCTGCAATATTGGTTACCCCAACTCCTACAGCTGATTAGTCATAATGACTGCTTTCTGTTCCTTTCCTGATAGTCTCTTCTGAAAAGCACTTTAGATAACTCGGCTTGATTAAAAAAAATTGAGCAGTAGTTTAGATTTTTTTAAATGGGAACTTTTATGTCAAGTATAGAAGCTACATTGACATCTCACATGAAAACTACCCCATCACTCAGAAAGAGGCTCTCCATTTTGGATGGATTCTTGATTTACTTTCTGCAAATCTAAGTTCATGGATTTTCTCTGCTCTTGCTAAGGCAATACTATTAAAATGTCAGAACACAGTTTCCTGGAGCAAGAGTCTTACATAGTTTTCAATCCTTAATGAGAGGCATCAGACAAGTTTTTAAAATCTGATTTGAGTCATGCTTAATTCTCTTTCTTAACTAGGATGAAATGAAATAGTACTGTGTGTTAAAGTGGTTCCATTCTACCAAGGTAAATGATGTTCTGGGGCATGATATTCTATCTGGTTGCTTGTTTCTATTCGGCTTTTCCACAGAAATTCAATAAAGGGGACATAACCCTACTTTATAATGTCAAAAAGAGTTTTTACCTTAAATCCCCACGAATTAAGAAAAGCCACAAAGCCTCCTTTCAGACTCATTTCCCAACTAGTTGACATTTTTCTCTCTTCTGGGAAGGACAGCAAGGTGGAGCAGGGCGTGGTGTTTATGTGCCAAATGCAACTTGCCTTAATAGCACAAGAGGACCAGGGCTTGTTTTCTGTGTGAGTCAAGGAAACACCTGCTACCTAGTGAGACAAGCCTGATCCAGGGGTATTGGCAGGGAAAGGTATGCAGGTCTTGCACAGAGATACTGAAATTGCTTTTGTTTCCTTCCTTCCTAATTTTGTCTCTGTAGATGTCTCACTGTTTCCATGGGTTTATTCATTTCCATCACCACCACTACCCTCCCTTTTTTTACAGTGGTGTATTCAACCAAAGAAAAAGAGTAAGAAAAACAATTATGATAGTGAAAAAAAAGAAAAACAGACCCAAAACTGCCATATGTGAGGCCCAGGGGAGTCCCTGATTAATTTTCATTTTCATTGTTTAGTTCTGAGATTGTCCTGTTTCGGTAAATGTGAGCATAAGTATGGTCATGGATTTGATTTCCTTGTAGCTTTAAAAAAAAATGAACCAACCCGAGTCTCTTTCTTACCATGACGGATTCCTGGAAGGCAAAAACTGTAACTCTATGAGCAAGTGGTCCCAATACCACAGCGGCAGAACTTTGTCACATAGCAATTCCCAAAATGGGAATTTTGGTAGATTTTAGAAAGCAGCCAGCTAACCTTAAAAGCATCATGTTGGAGGCAAAATTGTGCATTCTTGTTTGTCTCTCTTGTCCTTTCTTGGATTCATATTCTCCTACACATTTTGAGTGCTTGAAATACTGACCTGAAAAAATAATCAATTAACAAATAGTTATGGGGACAGGACACTCAAGGAGTCTAGTTGAAAAAAAAAAAATTACCTGCATGATAATTGTACAAAAAGTACTTGTAGAAATGCAAAAGTGGGCCAGGCATGGTGGCTCACACCTGTGATCCTAGCACTTTGGGAGGCTGAGGTGGGAGGATCACTTGAAGCCAGGAGTTCAAGACCAGCCTGAGCAGCATAGTGAGACCCCATCTCTACAAAAAAATAGAAAAATTAGCAGGCACCTATAGTCCCAGCTAATTGGGAAGATGGCTCGAGCCCAGGAGTTCAAGGGTGCAGTGAGCTATGATCATGCTACTGCACTCCATCCTGGGTGATGGACCGAGACCTCATCTCAAAAAAAAAAAAAAAAGAAAAAACATTTCAGAAGTGGAGAAATCACTATATTTTGGGAAAAATTAGGAAAGGCCACCTATAGGAGCAGAACTGTGAGCTGAGCCTTAGACAGGTAGGAAGGCTGGATGTGACTCAGAAGGTGGACAGGAGGAGGGAAGATGTGGCTTTTGAGGGGTACAAGTTGACAGAGGTAAGGAGGTAAGTTTGAACAGGTGTGTTAAGGAGACAGCAAGTCTGACTACAAAGGTGTTTTCATGGAGGGGCAGTGGCACCTAAGGGGGACATGTCATTAGTACAAGCTTTTGAAAGAAAGCCTAGGGGATTTGGACTTCATCCTATAGGCAATAGAAAGTCACTGGACATTTTGAGCAAGAGAGAAGCATGGAAAAAGATGTCCTTAAATGTGCCTACTATGACAAAACTGGTGTCGGGAGGCTCCCGTGCAGTCCAGCCGTGAGGCCATGAGGCCTGGGAGAGAGTGGGAGGGTATCTGCCCACTGCCAAGGAGGCCGGACAGAACTCTGGGGGCTGTTCAGTGTCCCCTCAGGAAACACCTCTCAGATAAAGCTTTTTCGCTTTCTCTAAAATTCTCCCAATTCTATTCCCTTACTTGGTCCTTGACAGTCTGATAAACTCTGCTGTGCTAAGATGATAAGGGTAGATTATACTTAAAGTAGGCGCAAGATAACACAAAATTGCACAGTGATGAGACAAATTAAGCAGAGGGCACACCGTGAGAGATAATTCCCACCCAATCCCTTCAAAACATACCTAGCAATATATAGTGTTTAATAGTAAGGAAGAAAAAAATTGGGGGGTGTGTAGGGATGGGGAGTTATACAAGGAACTATTTACTCCGCATTTTTCTTCAAGTTGTGGCATTTGGGTTGTGGTTGATTGCTATGACACCAAGAGAAAGCAAGTTAGTTTGGATCATCTCATTTTTCTGCTTTCCAAATTACGTAGATCGCTCAAGATCTTCACCCTCCCCACATCTGGACTCCAGGAATGAGTCATTTAAAGAGGCACCCCCAGACAGAAGTTTCTGTTCTCTGCAGTTGCTCTAATGGGTGCTCTCTACATGGAGTGCCTGTTAGACAGATCGGCGAAGAAAACAGAATCATCTAAAGCAATCATGCAAATTTTCACAGGCTTAGGGTCTCAAAGAAATTGGGCCCGGCCAAAAGGACCTCTGGCATCTGCCAGGGAGAAGAACCTTGCCTCTAAGAACGTTCTCTCCAGCCTTCCATGTTTCCTTCCATGACAGGCATCCGTGGGGTGACAATTAGGTGTGGTGGGTGGGCATTTCTGTGGGCTGGCAGCCTATTTTAACTTCTAACTGTGGGAGTGAGCTTTAACTCTGTGCTAAAATTAGGGGAATCCAGCAACTCCTGTGGTTATTTCAATCAGTTCCCACTTATTGAGTAGCAGCGGCACAGTTAAGTAATAACATGGTAACCTTGCCAAGGCATAAATGAAATGCTGAGTGGTGCCCAGTTGGATCTGAAACCGCTTTAGTGATCTAAGTGGAGAGCCAAACCGACAAAAGGGCTGCTGGCCCCTCTGGGGGTGGAGGGGCTGGGGACATGGAATAGAATCCCTGGAGCGGCTCCTCTGATGCTGGGGGGAGGGGTAGGGGAGCAGACACTCATTGCCTGGCAACCTAAATTTCACTGAAGAAATGCCAAGAGCCCCAGTGGTCAGGAAGGCTTGGTTTGATCTCCCCTCTCAGACAGGGCATACTGGCTCTGCCAGAGGATGCTGCCATCAGAGCCAGGGCACCCGACGAGATCTTGGCCCCTGGTGCTTGAGTTCACACCATGGTAATGAATATAATAATGATCTAGATAAGCAGCATCTATGCCACACTGTGGAGAACGTTGTTCTGGCTGGCTACTTTGAGAGGATGATTTTCTCTAGCTGAGACAGACGGAGGCCTAGATGCCAGCTCCCAGGTCAGACAGGCAGCTGCGGTCAAGAGAAGATGAAAAGGAGGAGGTCAGAAGCAAAAGACTTGAAGAAAGGCTCCATGCAGGATGCTTGGAGCAAGTCCCACATCATCCCCACTGGGTTAGGGTTAGAGTTGTGGGGAGAGACCTGTGGTGGCAAAGGTCATTGGTAATTACAGATTGATCGCTCAAGTTTTTGGATTATGCAATTCACGTTCCCCACTCTTCCAACTGTGTTGGCTGTTTTCCTCTGAATGGTTAAGCTGACCCGAATTCAAGTACAACCCACACTCCAGGGGCAGGGGTCACACAAGGGCAGGAATGGCGGGAGGCAGGGTCATTGGTGGCCTTCTCAGAAGTCTGCCTACCACATTCATCATGCTCCTTTAGCCTATCCAAGAAGGCTGGAGAGACAGAATGAACAGCAGAAAAGAAAGAAAAAGGAAATCCACCCATTGCACTCCATGTCTGACAGTGGCTGTGAAACCTGGCTGCACTCAGGATTACCTAGGAGCTTTGAAAATAGAATGATACCTGGACCCCACCTTAGATATTCTAATTTAATTGGTCTCAGGTGGGTCCTGGGCATCAGTATTTCTAAATCTCCCTGTGCAATTCCAGCAAGCAACGAGCTTGGCAAACACTGACTTAGTCTTTCCAGCAAAGGTTAGCTAAGGAAGGAGATTGCAGCTTTGACTAAAAGAAAGCATGGGCGTAAACTCTGAGGGCTTTCCAGGTGGAAAGGCATGTTAAAGGTCACCGGATGGTTGCCTCTCCTCCCCTAGCTGAGGGTTGACTCACCTCCATAACATCCCCAACAAGGAGAGGTGCCTCGACCTCTGGAGCCCCCTCCCGCCCCCATAGGCACGCGAGGCCAGGCCGCTCACAGAGGGACCCGGCCGACTGCTCAAAGGTTACCTTATGTTGAACTGATTTCAATGATCTCTTCTATTCTTATTCCTACCCTTTGAGTTTTAGTAGAAAGGCACAAAGAAAATTCCACATAAAGTTGTTTTAAAAAGAAATCTAAGCACCAGCTGTGTTCCTGGATTGAAGGTTTGGCTCTGTTATACCTTCAAACAACGAGGACGCCTGCTGAAGCCAGAGGGACGGGTCCCAGCACGCGGGAAGCTCATCTCCTTTCTCCGCCCCCAGAAACGCGCCTTCCCTGCGTCCTCCCCTGTACACCACGGCCTCTTTCCTCTCCTAACAGTACTTAGTGTGCTACTTTGACTTTTGTTTTAACAATCACCTCTATCTTAAAATTGGGGCTCTACAAGAAAGTAGCTTTTGTATCATTAATTAATTAATGTTTTCATTCAACGAATATTTATTAGAAGGCTGTTCTGTTCCAGGCAGTGCCGGGTTCCAGAGAATGTAACGGTGGAGCAAAGACAGCCGCCGTTCCCTCCTCACGGGAGCCTTAGCTAAATAATCACACGAACACATGTCGAGTCACAGCTGTGCCCCGCGGTGCGCAGGACACGCAGCTGGTGATTTGAGGGCTTGTCACGGGCCTGACTTTGCCTGGTGTCAGCGAAGCCTTCCATCGAAGAGCTGGGGCTTGAGCCGAGATGGGAGGGGTGGGGAAGGGTTAACTACGGGGAGGGGAGGCCGGAGCGTGGTCCAGGCAGAGGAAGCAGCACGAGCAGAGGCCCTGGGCTGGGAGGGAACTCGCGTGTAGGAGAAGTTGCGAGAAGAGTTGTTTGGCTGAGGCCCACTGCAAGGGAGAATGGGCTGAGGATGGGGTAGAGGCCGTGGTAAAGAGTGTTACAACCCCAAGAACAATGGAAAGCCATAGAAATGTTTACCAGGCAGAGGGAAATCTAGAGATGTTAGAAATAGCCTTCAGGCCAAGCTGTGCTGTGGGTGCAGGCAGGCCTTGGACACCACTCAGGTCCAAGAATGACAACTTGTGTCGTCATTCTTGCTGACCATGGAGAGGGGCACCTGCTGTCCCTTCTCTGCCACCTTCTGCTGGCCCTTGCAGCTGCCCTGGTCCCCAACAAGAGCCAGGTGATACGTAACTCTGACATCTGTGTTTTGAACACTGCCCTCATAATGAAGTTTCCTGGTTTGGGGAAGCATTGTTCAGAAAAAACTTGCAAGCGGCTAGATTTTCTTCCATTAAAATGTGATGCATGTAAACAAGATTTCTGTAAAGATCATTTAACACGTGCTTCACGCAGATGTCCTTTGTATTCTAGAAGGGTGTTCAGATCCCAATGTGCCCACTTTGTAGTATCCCCATCCCTGTAAAAGAAAAAAAAAAAAGGAGTGATATCAGATGCATTGGTTGGCGACCACACTGATAGAGACTATAAATATCATCCTGGGAAGAAGAAAAGGAAGATTTTTACATACTGGTGCTGAAAAGAGGGGTGAAAGGAAAACGAGACGCTGCAGGTGGCCTGTGACCAGTGCTGTGGCAATTTCTGTACCCAGCATAGACATCCTCTGGACCACAGCTGCAGACAGCTGGGTGAGCAGGGACTAGCTGTGGCCGAGCTGGCTTTGAACACAGGGTAACTTAAGTAGAACCAGCATAACCTCCAAGGTGGGGAATGGAACAGCCTTGAGCATTGCTCCATACTGAGCTGTGGATCTTAAATATTTGCTGTTAGAGTTGGGGCGAATATAATAAAATCTGATTCTAAATTTAAAAAAAAGAAAGAAAGAAATAGCCTTCAAATAAAGTACCTCCCCACCGGCAATTCATGCCATTACTCTGCATTTGGGTTTTAAAACATGGAAAGCTCTTCTTAAAAACTGGAGCATTCTTTTTAAATATCCAAAGGCTTCTAATATTTATTCATTCATTTGCTCATTCTACAACTATTCTTGGGCACCCACTATGCGCTGGGCACTGCCTCTCAGTCAGGGCTCTTGTAGAGCTCAGAGAGACGGACGTGGAACAACAGCCACGTTGCCAGGGTCCCCTAGAGCTCTGGACACTCCCGGTGCCCCCTGCGCCCAGCCATCCTCAAACAGACGCGGGTATGCGTGAAGCTGTGACTCACAAGGGGAGACGATAGTGAACAAGGTCTCTGCTCTCACCAGGCTGACGGCCTAGAAAAGAGAGCCAGATAACACATACCGGATAAACATATGCAAACCAGGTAGTGACAAACGCCGTGAAGATAAAACAGGAAAGAGGGATGCGGAATGGTGAAGGGTTCAAAATGGTTGAGGAAGGGTTCTGATTAAGTGGCCTTGGCATGGAGAGGATGCAAGGAAGCCAAACAGAGGAACAGCATTCCAGGGAGATGGAAGGGCAAGTGAGGAGGAAGCTGTCTGAGTGGCTGAAGGGGAGTGAGCAGCGTGGGAGACTGTCCCTTGGGAGCGGAGGGTGATGATGTCAGAGACGTGGGCAGGAACCAGGCCACGACGACATAGTGCCCTGTGGGTCATGGTGAGGAGTTTGGATTCTGTGCTGCCACAGGAAGCCCACATCTGTAATAAAGCCATGCACAAGGTGGCTAAGTGCTAGGAGAAAATAAATCAGCTTAAGGGGCTGGAGAGAGGCTGGAAGGCTCTTTAAAACGAACAGGTAGAGAAGCTCTCTCAGAGGAAGTGACTTTAGGCCTGAGTCTTGAACTATCTGAAGCAGTAACCACGCAGATTTCTGGGCAAGGCCAGTTCTGGGCAAGAAAATAGCTCTGGAGTGGGAAGAGGCAAGACGTGTCCTGGAAAGAGCAGCATGCTCGGAGTGGCCAGCGCCGCAGGGAGGAAGGCGTGGGAGGGAGCCAGCCCCAGAAGCCGGCAGGGCCAGCCCAGGCCCCTGGAGGCCATGGTGCAGCGCTTGGCTTTCATTCTAAACGCACTGGGAGGACTTGGGAGGACCATGCATGGAGAAACGACATGAATTCTGTTCTGGTGGGACTGCCCCGACTGCTGTGTGGAGCACAGACAATAGCAGGGAAGAAGTGGAAGCAGAGAGACCAGACGGGAGGCTGGCGGAGTAGCTGGGCCAAAGACAGCGATGGCCTGGATGGAGGTGGCAACGGCGGTGAGGCTGGAGACCTATTTTGAAAGCAGACTGGCAGTACTCACTGGTAATTGGATAGAAGGGTGGGAGAAACAGAGAAATCAAGGCCGGCTTCTGTTTCTGGTGGTGTAGCTTGTTTGTTTGCTGAGGGAACTGGCTGAAAACCCGGTGGGTTGTGATGGTTCCCCTGGACTAAGAGGAGTGTGGAGCAAAGCCACAGCGCCGGGCAGGGCCTGGGTGAGGCGCCGCAGCCTGGGGGTGGCGAGGCTGGGAGGGAAACAGGATGGCACTGTGCAGCTGCCCCCGAGCAGGGAGAGGAAGGGAAGGCCTGGCCTTAAGGAGCATGGGGCTGGGAGCACCCCGAGGGAAGACGATGTCACAGGTGTGCTCCCTAGATTATTATTTTTTTAATCATGATACAGTAAAATTGACTTTGTGTCTCTGTGTGTGTGTGTAGGTCCATGGATAGACCTCATATAGATACATAAAACCACTACCACAATCAGGATACAGAACAAGTCCATTGCATAAAAAATTCCCTGAGGGTTTTCCTTTAATCTGTTCTCTATCACTATATTTTTACCTTTTGGGGACTGCCACAAAAATTGAATCATATAGGACATAATATTTTAAGACTAGAGTCTTTCACTCAAAATGCCTTTTTTTTTTTTTTTAAACAGGATATTGCTCTGTTGCCCAGGCTGGAGTGCAGTGGTGTGATCATAGCTCACTGCAGCCTCGAACTCCTGGGCTCAAGCAATCCTTCCACCTCAGCCTCCTGCGTAGCCGGGACCACAGGCACATACCGCACCCAGCTAATTTTTCTATTTTTTGTAGAGACAGAGTCTTGCTAAGTTGCACGTGCTGGTCTCGAACTCCTGGCCTCAAGTGATCCTCCCACTTCAGCCACCCAAAGTGCTGGGATTGTAGGCGTGAGCCACCGCGCCTGGCCCAGAATTCTTTCAAATGCCTCTGAAATTCATCCAAGTTGTTGCTTTTTATTGTTGAGTAATTATTCCGATGTACGGATGCACCACAGTTTGTTTATCCACTCACCCATCGAAGATACATTTGGGTTATTTCCAGGTTTGGGCAATTATGAAAAAAGCTGCTAAAAATGTTCATGTATATAGGCTTTTAAAGAATGTAAGTTTTCATTTCTCTAGGGTAAACACCCAAGAGTGGGATTGCTGGGTCATATGGTAAGTGTATGTTTAGCCTTATAAGAAACTGCCAAACTGTTTTCCAAGGTGGTTGCTCCATTTTGCATTCCCACCTGCAGCATATGACAGTTTCGTTTGCTTGGCATCTTTGCTGGCACTTTGTATTCTCAGCATTTTTTCTTTTACGTCAGCCATTCTATTAGATGTGTGTAGTATCCAACTGTGGTTGTAACTTTCATTTCCCCTATGACCAATGGTGTTGAGCATCTCTTTATGTGCCTAACTGCCAGGCTTATGTCCTCTTTGGTGATGTGTTCAAAACTTTTGCTCATTTTTTAATGGGTTATTTATTTTCTCCTTGTTGAGTTTTGAAAGATCTTTTTATATTATGGACACAAGTCCTTGGTCAGATAGGTAATTTGAAAATATATTTTCCCAGTGTGTATATTGACTTTTCATCCTCCTAGTAGTGTGTTTCATACAGCAAAAGTTTTTAATTTTTACAAATCTGTTTATCAAATTCTTTTAATGTACCTTGCCTTTTGGTGCCATGTCTAAAAATTCTTTGCATAACAATAAATTATAAATATTTTTTTCCTAGGTTTTCTTCTAAAAGTTTTATAGTTTTACATATCATATTTAAACCTATGATCCATTTTGAGTTGATTTTTGTATAAGGTGTGAGATTTAGGTCAGGGTTCATTTTTTTGCATCTAGATTTTCAATTGTTTTAATACCTTTGTTGACATCATTATCTTTTCTCCATTGAACTGTCTTGTACCTTTGTCAAAAATGAACTGGCTATATGTTTTTGGGTCTATTTCTAGACTCTGTTCTGTTCAATCTATGTGCCTGTCCCATTCTCAATACCATACTGTCTTGATTATTAGCTTTATAATATGACTTATTGTTGGGTAGTATGATTCCTCCAACCTCATTCTGTTTCAAAATATTATTCTAATTGCTTTGCTTTTCCACAGATGATTTTTATGTCTTTACTTTTTATTTCCTTTAATGTTTATAACAGATTTATTATTTTTTATATGATAAGAACACAACATGAAATCTACCATCTTAAGTTTTTAAGTGCACAATACAGTATTATTAACTGTAGGCACAATATTGTACAGTAGATCTCCAGAACTTATTTGTCTTGCATAACTGAAATGTTATACTCACTGATGAGCAACCCCTTTTTTCCCCCTTCCCTGAGGCCCTGGCAACCACCATCCTACTCTCTGTTTATATGAGTTTGACTATTTTAGATATCTCATATAAATGGAATCATACAGGATTTGTCCTTCTGTGACTGGTTTCTTTCACTTGGGATAATGTCCTCCAGGTTCATCCATATTGTCATGTATGATGGGATTTTCTTCTTTTTCAAGGCTAAACAGTATTTCATCATTTACAAATACCACATTTTCTTTAGTCATTCATCCATTGACAGACACTTAGGCTGATTCCATATCTCAGCTATTGTGAGTAATGCTACACTAAACATAAGAGTGCAGATATCCCTGTACGTGTTCTTTGGAGAAATATGGATTTAAGACCTTTGCCCATTTTTTAATTGGGTTATTTTGGATTTGTTTTGTTTTGTTTGCTTTTGATATTCAGTTGCAGGAGTTCTTTATATATTTTACATATTAACCTCTTATCAGACATGTGGTTTACAAATATTTTCTTCCATTTTGTTGATTGTTTCCCTTGCTGTGCAGAATCTTTTTAGTTGGATGTGGTACCACTCATCTATTTTTGCATTTGTCACGTTTTTGATGTCATATCCAAAAATCATTACCAAGACCAATGTCATGAACTTTTTCCCTATGTTTGCTTCTAGGAGTATTATAGTTTCAGGTCTTACATTTAGGTATTTATTTGGTGTTAATTTTTATATACACTGTAAGATAAGGGTACAATTTCATCCTTTTGCATGTGTATATCCAGTTTTTTTCAATACATTAAAAGGACCATACACCATGGCCAAGTCGAATTTATCCCTGGGATGCAAGTATGGTTCAACATATGCAAATCAATTAATGTGATATACCACACTAACAGAATGCGGGATAAAATAAATCACATGATCATCTCAATAGATGCAGAAAAAGTACTTGACAAAATTAAATACCATTTCATCATTAAAAATCCTCAGCAAACTAGGTATAGAAGGAGTTTACCTCAACATAACAAAGGCCATATATGAAAAGACCACAGCTAGCATCATACTCAATGGTGAAAAACTGAAACTGAAAGCTTTTTCTTTAACATTAGGCAAAGATGCCCACTCTCGACATGTACTGGAAATCCTAGGCAAAGCTTAGGCAAGAAAAGAAATGAAAGGCATCCAAATCAGAAAGAAAAAAGTAAAATTATCTCTGTTTGTAGACGACATGCTCTTATATGTAGAAAATCATAAAGACTCCACAAAAAAATTGTTAGAACTAATAAATAAATTCTGTAAAGTTGCAGATGCAAAATCAACATACAAAAATCAGTTGCATTTCTATACACTAATAATGAACTATCCAAAAAGGAAATTAAGAAACAATTCCATTTACAATAACTTAAAAAAGAATAAAATACTTAGGAATATTCTTAACCAAGGAGGTGAAAGACTTGTACACCAAAAACTGTAAAGCACTGATGAAAGAAATTAAAGATGCAAATAAATAGAAAAACACTCCAAGTTAATAAACTGGAAGACTGAATATTGTTAAAATGTCCATACTACCCAAAGTGGCCTACAGATTCAATGCGATCCCCATCAAAATCCCAAATGGCATTTTCTACAGAAATAGAAAAAACAATTTTAAAATTCATATGAACCCACAGAAGACCCAAAATAGCCAAATCGATCTTGGGAAAGAAGTACAAAGCTGGAGACATCACACTTCCTGATTCAAAAATATATTACAAAGCTATAGTAATTAATTAAAACAGTGTGGTACTGGCATTAAACAGACATATAGATCAATGGAACAGAAGAAAGAGCCCAGAAATAGACCCATGTATATACAGTCTACCAATCTTCAACAAGAATCAGTAGTGGCAAGAATACACAACGGAGAAAGGATATCCTCCATGTAAATTTTAGAATCAGCAGGTTTATAGCCACAAAAATTCCAGCTGGGATTTTGATTGGACTTGTGTTAAATCTGTAAGTCAAATTGAGATTGATTGACCTCTTTATAAACTTGAGTTTTTCAATCCATGAACAGGGTATGTCCCTCCATTTATTTAGATCTTTGTTGATTTCTTTTATCACCATTTTGTAGTTTTTAGTAAATACATCCTGTGCATGTTTTGTTATATTCATAGCTAAATGTCTCATTTTTCAAAGTTATTATAAATGATTTTTAAATTATTTTCTAATTGTATATTAAATTGTAATATTATGTGTAATAATTATTATTTAATTGCAATATTACCTTGTATCCTGCAGTCTTGTTAAACTCAACTATTGGTTCTAGGAGGTTTTGTGTAAATTCCTTGGAATTGTCTTCATAGACATATATTTCATGTGTGAACATTTTTATTTCTTCCTTTCTAATCTGTTATGTATGACTTACATCTTTTTCTTATCTTTTTGTGCTTGGTTGAACTCCCAGCTCAGTGTTGAGTAGGAGTGGTGAGGGTGGAGATTATTGTCTTGTTCCCTATCTTAAAAGCAAACTATACAATCTTTTACCATTAAGTATGATGTTAGACATAAGATTTTTTTATAGATGCTATTTACTAGTTTGAAGAATTCCTCTTAAATTTCTAATTTGTTAAGAGTTTTTATTGTGAACAGATGTTGAATTTTTTCACATGCTTTTTCTGCAGCAAATGAAATAATTGTGTGATTTATGTTCTTCAGACTGTTGATGTAGCTGATTACACTTGGTTATGGTATGATAATTCTTTTTATATGTTGCCAGATTTGACTAACTAACACTTTGTTGAAGAATTTGTTGTGTCCATGTTAATGAGGAATATTTATAGCTTTCTTGTGTTATCTTTGTATTTGTTTGTATTATCTTTTTTGTATGCATCTTTGTAAGATGCAGATGCAAGTAAAGCAGTGCTTAGAGGAAAATTTATAGCATTAAATGCTTACTTAAAGCGTTCAATAATGCTAGAAAAGAAGGAAGGATTCAAATCAACAATGGAGGCTTCCATCTTAAGAAACTAGAAAAAGAAGAGAAAAATAAACCCAGAGCAAGTAGAATTTTTTTTTAAAAAAGTTCATTAAGAACAAGAACAAAAATCAATGAAACAAAACAGGATCTGTTTGATAGCGAGTTAATGCTGAACTCATAAGATGAGTTGGGAATGTTCCATCTTCTTCCATTTCTGGGAGAAAGTGCATAGAGTTGGTCTAATTTCTCTTTAAATGTTGGGAGAATTAACCAGTGAAATCATCTGAATTCTGGAGATTTTTTTCAGTAGAGTTTTTTTTTTATTTTTTATTTTTTATTTTTGTTATTATGGGTACATGTGATGTTTTGATACAAGCATACAATATGTATTTTTCTGCAGAATTTTAACTATAAATCCAATCTTTTAAATAATATAGAACTATTTAAGTTTATCTATTTCATCTTGAGAGTTTTGGTAGTTTGGACTTTTCAAGGAATCAGTACAGTTCTTCTCAGTTTGAATTTATGTGCATAGAGTTGCTTGTAGTATTCCCTCATGGTTTTTTTTTTTTTTATTGTCTGTGAGATCTACAGCAGTATTTTCTCTTTCATTCTTGGTATCAGTAATAGTGTTCTCTCTCCTCTTTGTCTCTCTTCTCTCTCTCTCTCTCTCTCTGTCTCTCTCTCCTCCCCACCCCACTTACTAGAGGCCCATCAGTTTTAATGATCTTTGCAAAAAACCAACTTTTAGGTTCCTTTTTTTCCCTCTATTATTTTTCTGTTTTTGATTTCATTGACTCTGCTCTTCGTGTCTTCGTTTTTTCCCATTGCTGCCATTAAGAGATTGCCTGGGGACTGGCATGTGAGGGAACAGAGAAAATAAAAAAGAAATAATGGGTTTTTGCACTATTCCTGAGAGTTAGGAGTTTTCTTTCCCACCCCTTAAACCAACTTCTCCTGGAGCTTTCTCTGCTCCCTGGTGCCCACTTCTGGCTTCCAGACCACAGCGTGTTCAGGATGGGAGATCTCAGAGAGAATAACGGTAAACTCACCATCAGTTCAGTGGTACTCCAAACTCTGGTCTTTTTCCTCAATTTGCTTGCTACTGTTTACTTTCTGGAGTCCCCATCCATTCATCCAGGTTTACAGTTGCAGTCATTCAGAGTAACTGGGTGGAGTTTCTTTCATCTGACCCAGAGCTGAAACTTTCCTCCACATTCTTTAAGCCAATTCAGAGAAGGGTATGGGACCTGATATATAGGGCCAGCTTATCTCCCACCCCCACTGCTGCTCCATCCCCGTGGGCTCATCTTCCACCTGCACTGCCTCTGCCACCACCCCATCTCCATGAGTGCCACAGGGGTCTTCTGCAGTGGGGTTAACAACTTTGAAGATTGGCACATCCAGCACTAGACAGATCCCAGACAGCTAAGAAGTCCCCTCTCCACGCCCCACACCCCGTCTTCAGAGATCAATTTCTGCCACATGAGAATGAGTAGTTAGTTCCAAAGGGGATACTTGGAGAATTCAGTCTTGGGGCATTGTGTTCAAATGTGGTCCTGGAGGCCTTTGGTGGGTTTCATCAAATTCTCTTCCAGGCCAGACTCATAGTTCATGAGATGACAAGATTTTTCCTAAAGGAAAAGCAAGCATACTCCAGGCTCACGCAGATTCCCAGCAGTCTTTTCTGATGCAAGGTGAATTTGTTCCAAGTTTCCAGTGCTCTGCTGAGAATGCAGGGTCAACCAGAGCTGGGCATCCACATGATCCTCATAAAGTGGAGTGCCAATTCTCCTGGTGCAGTTAGAGAGGAAAGACCCAGTGCAACGCCCTTGCCGGCTTTATGGAGAGGGTGAATAGAGAGGAAGCCTGACACTAGAGGTGAAACCCATCCTTTCCCTATATGCCTGCCTGAACCAAAGAGGCCTTGTATTACTATACAAGAGCCTGTCTTTTTAATATATTTTAAAATTAAAGTCAACATGGAAATGGGGTGGGTGGCTCAAATTGAATGGGCATTGTGCACCAGGCTAGTTATCTCCCTGTTTGTTACACAATAAAATAGGATCAGATAAACACAGGCATAACCTCTGCCTCCATTGATAATGTAAATCATCCCTTGTATCATTTGTCTTTCCTTCGGGCTGGATACAAAAGGCACAGAAATGAACAATTCATGCCTAAACATAGGAGAGCTTGAAAGCTAGTGTATGTCAGATGTTTATTCTAGGTCATCACTAAGGGGTTGAATGGATTTGCTTATAAACACAGCCTATTCTGTCAGTGGGGAGTGGGAGAGACAGTTTGTTTTGTTTTGTTTTGTTTTGTTTTGTCTTTTCCAGTGTGGAGACAGCTCTTTTAAAGACACATGGCAACTTTTCTGCCATGCACAGTAAGTTATATAGATAATTCTTTTTACAGGATATGAAATGTTGTTCCCCAAGCAGTGCAAAGTATAATGTGCTATAGAAACAATGCTTTTTCTCTCCACTTTGTGCAAATGCCATTTTTCATTACCCACTGAGTGGAGGCCTGCTACAGATTGAGATGAGAGCAGGGCTCCCCTCCTGCTGATGGTCAGGCACTTCCTGACACTTCAGCAGAGACCTCTGTGAGAGCCTGAGGAGGCCTCCCCCAGCAGCTCCCCCCACCATGAAGTCTGAAGCACCAAGCCCTTGAAGGATGTCACGTCTTTTCATGTTATCCATTTCCACTGCCCTCATTCTGTGCCCAGGGTTTTGTGGGTGGTGGTGGTTGTTTTTCCCACCCAGTCCAACCAAAGGCAGCTGAAGAAAAAGTGCCAAGACAAACAGAACGAGTGCCTTGGGGACCCGGTAATGGGTATAGAGCGTGAGTGTGGTAATCATTCTTTTGATTTGTGCTCAGATATGTTTTCTATTTGCTTTCGCACAGAATGCACATTTTCCCCCTGGATTGCAAATAATCTGAACCAGGGTAAAACCATTACAAAGTGGCCTTCAAACATCGTGTCTGTATTGGAACTGAATGACTGATCAGACATTTAAATATGGAGACTGGGAATTCAGGTAAATTGCACTGATACGGTTGTTTTTTTAAAACGTGCTCAGAGTTGTTTAAATAATCTTTGCTTTCTTAGGTATCTCTCCTTCTCTCTCTCTCTCTCTCTCTCTCTCTCTCTCTCTCTCTCTATTCATCTACTTTTTTAAAAAGAATATTACATTTTTCCCTTTTAGCTTTGTTCTCATTTCAATGATTTGCTTTTATTCAAAAAACCAAAAATAAAGAAATTATTTTTGCATCATTTCTAACAAACAGAACACAGAGGGATGATGAGATGGAATTCTCAGCATCCTCAGGGTACCCGGGTGATCTCTGCCCTTTTTCTAGGCCACAAGACTTGAGATAATCTACATCTTCTCACGTCGTCCTCAGCGTCTCCTGACCGGTCTCTTTGAAGCGGATCACAAGAAAAGGAAAAGCACACGTAGAATGACCGCGTCAGAGACTGCCCTCCACCCCGCCCGGAGGAGGGGGGAAAAGCCCGGCTGGGAAAGTGATGAACGTGCTCACACTGCCTGGGTGAGGCTCTTGTCATGCGGCCACCAGCAGTCGGGCAAAGGAGCCCTACTGTGGGGCTGGCTCTAAGTCCCAGGTTAATGTCAAGTGCTGGTTTTTCTTTTAGTTACTCAAGGATCAAAGGGAAATTACTCAATAAAAAAGAACTTAAAGGGGACTTCTGTGCTCACATAAACTTTAATCAAAAACACTTGTTCAAATGTGGCTTCCTTGACCCGTCTCTCCTGTCCTTATTCCTACACATTTGTGATTAAAATAAGGTTTTCTCCATCCCAATTCAGCATTCCCTTCTCCTTCAGCTGACCAGAATTTCACAGGGGTGGCAGGCCCATTTGTTGCTAAGGAACTGAAGACTCTGTCACAATTCAGCATTCCGATGAAGAGTAAATACCTCTCAACAGATCGGGTATTAAGCAGAAATAAGCTGTGTGTGTATGTGCGCGCGCGCGTGTGTGTGTGTGTGCGCGCGCGTGTGCGTGTGCGTGTGTGTGTGGAGTTACAACTGACGGCAGGGGAGGAAGAGAAAGCACAAGTGCGTTCCTGTTTGAAATGTTGATTATTAGCCACCTCGTCTAGCAAAGCTACTCCTCATACCCCTCAGTCGCCTCTTACTTGGAAGAATACCCTCGTGCATTTGAACTTTTCACTCCAGCTTGTTTTGCTCCCCTCTCTCCAGATCCGTGTTTCTTCACACTGCTGTGTCACAGATTTATCACACTATGACCTTAGTCACATCCTCCTTTAAAAGGAGTCAGGCACAAACTTCACAAAGTCTCTGCCATGCTAGGTGTTCAGCAAGGAGCTTGGAACATGAAATTCCTCCCACTTGGAGCACACCCACGGCAATGTTTCTCTAAAATCTATTTATCTTAGTCACGACCTATGAACATGAATAGAATGTGGTGAGTGTTCCTTGTATCAGGGAAAAGTTAGAATTTATACAGTTGTAATTTCTAGGGAGGAGTGCAATAACTTCACCGGTTTTTTTTTAATAGAATTCTTTAAGAGGCAGAACATTTTAAATGTGTCCTTTCTTCTTCTTTTGCACCAATATAAAAGATCTCCGCATCTCAGTTTGGTTCTCCTGCTGTCGCGTGGCTGATTTTGTGATTGTTAGATTAAGCAAAGTGGGAAAATCTGCCAGCAGATGATTTCACAAATGAATGGTACACATACAATCATAGGTAAGTACTCACCATGAATAAAAGAACGAATAGGTATAGGCAGAAAAGGAAACAGTGATCCTTGAAGAATTGAAGACAAGAGCTTAATTACTTACATAGAAAAATTCAGGAAGATGTGATCTGAATTTGACTGAAGGGAAGTAAACTTCAGTGGTCAAATCCTTGGGTGTTAGGCCAGCATTTTGCTTGAACCCTGTCTGTTTCTACCGCAGCGCAGGGCGATTCCCAGTAATACATGTTTACTCTGCCTAATTGAGGAGTTGAGGAGGTTGGACGCTAATGAGGTTTCTGAACACTGCTAAGAAGAATGGTGTGTGTGAAAGAGAAACTAAAGGGTACTTGGAAATGAAAATGAAAAAAAAAAAAATGTCCTGAGAACATGGGAAAGTTCATTTTGGTGGGCTGGGAGAAGTCCAAACAAAATAGGTTTTAGAAAGAGGTGAAGCGGTTAAAAGGCATTCACTCATCCGAGCTAGAACAAAACTATAAATGTAGAATTTGACCCTGACCTCCCATAAATAATACAGGCATGTGTTGACAAGCAAACAAACTTACAGTATGTCACTTGACTCTGCCCATTATTTACACCACGTGGGAATTTCTTTCTGTGCTCCTTGGGGTTTTTTCCCCAACCACCCCAAAAGTTTAAAGTCTACACACAATCTAAGAATAAAATGTGGAAAGTACCTCAATCTAAATACCTAATTGAATCTAAATACCTAACTGAAAATGTGTAATTGAACAGACAAATCTTTGAATACTACCAATCTAAATTTGGCTTAAAGTGATTAGGGCTCCTGTCTTAGCCTCAAGACAAAAGCATTTGGGAGATTCAACATACATTCTTTCTGTCCAGGACTCTGGTAAGGTACAGAGGGACCAAAAAAAAAAGCAAGAATGGGCTCTGCCTTTGGGGAGTTAGGATGTCACAGTACACCAAAGGGGCACACAGGATTGCATAAGCAAAGTGTTCTAAGAGTAGCTTTGGCCAAACATGCTACAGAAGAGGTAAGTCATCAGAGAAGGCCACTTGGAAAGGGAGATTCTTGTCCTGATCACCAAAGGAAATAGAGACAGAGAAGAAAGAAGAAGGTTTCCTTGGACTAGAGAATGGTACAAGGAAGGAAAGGAGGCTGGAATACCCCTGAGATGACTAGGAATATTCTGGTTATCTGTTGGTGTGTAGCAAACTGCCTCAAAACTTAGCGCTTTAAAACAAATATTTTATTTTGCTCACAATTTTTGCGTCAGGAAGGGCTCAGCTGGCTGATTTATCTCTGATCTATATGGCATCATCTGGGACTAGGGTTCATTTCCAAGATGGCTTGGAAGTTTGGTGGAACTTATAAGTTTGGTGCTTGGAGTATGTGGTCTGTCTCTCTCTCTCTCTCTTTCTCTCTCTCTCTATCCATCTCTTTCTCTCTCTCTCTCATCTTCCCCGCCATGTTTTGGACCTCTCACAGCATGGCAGCCTCAGGATAGGAGGATTTCTTACAAGGCAGGTTAGGGTTCCAAGAGGTGTCCCAAGGGGCACAGGCAGAAGTTGCATGGTTTCCTGTGACCTAACCTGGGAAGACTCAAACATCATGTCTACCACGTTCTAGTGTTCCAGCAGGTCATGCAGGCCAGCCTATATTTAAGAGAATGGCAATTAGACTCCATCTGTCAATGGGAAAAACAGCAAAAAAAAATATGTTGCCAACTTTAATCAACCTCAGGGAACAATGAATACAGCAGAATGGTTTAAGGAAATGGTCAGTGCCAGAGAGCAGGGGCGACCATCAGAGGATGAGTGTGGGGGGCTTTGAAGGTGAAGTTGACAGACTCAGACACTTAAAGAGCAGTACCCCTTTCTCGTAGCACAGTCTGTCTCATGGAACTGCATTCAGATGAGAGAGAGCACGATGATCTCCTAGAGTTCCCAGGCATTGGACTAAGTAAATGAAGGAGACTGAAATTCCCCATCTGAATCTCTCTAATAGGAGACTGTAGTGTGGGCACATTTGGTGCTGAAGAACAGAAACTCATCTGAGCCAGCTTAAGAAAAACAAGGACCTATTCAAAAGCACCACAGGCAAGCATAAGAGCATCCGAGGACAAGGGTAGGGGAGCTGGGTCACAGGAAGTCTGACAAGTCTGACACTGCAAACCCCAGAGCCAGGGTTACTTTCAGTTCCTGGCAGGAGCCGAGGTCTCTCATCTCTTTGCCAGCTTTGATCTCTTGCTGGTCTCCACAGATAAGCTTTCTCCACTGACTCATCAGAGCACACGTGGTCGAAATGGCTGTCCCAGGTCTAACATGAAAGCATCGTCGCCTGGCTCCCCTCCCACCACCAGTGAGAGCATATAGGTGGGAAGCAATTCAAGAGAGAAGATGTAGGATGGCTAAACGACAAGAAAGAATGACCAGGTGGAAAACATGCCAGCCTGGGGCTGAGGACTGGGGTAAGGACAGAACAGGCTGGTCCCCAAGCCACTCTTCATTCACATTCCAAATCCCTTCCCTGATGGAGTCAGACCCATTCCCTGCTGGGTTTGTCCTGGCAGCCTGGATGTTCAAAGCAGTGAAGCAATGGACAGAATGGACAGTGTCAAAGAAAATCCTTTCTTCTCTGGCTCTCACAGAGAATGCTAACGCTCACGGTAGCATGGGGGGTATTGGCCCTCTCTTTCTATGTCATTCTCCAGCATGCATATCTACACCCAAGTCATAGGGGAGAGACTGACAGCATAAATGTGAGTGCTTTAATAATTTCAATGAAAATTGTTCGTTTTTTAAAAAAAATGAGTAAGAAAACAAATCCCTGTTGGAGAGAAGTATTAATTGCACTTCATACTGTCATAGAAAAATGTGAATCAGTATTTCCTTTTTCCTAAGTAGCAGACTTAAGTCAGGATAAGTTTTAAATTGATAAGAGCTCTTTCAATGCCGGAGAAAGATATTGACCTTCTTGTGGTAAAGGTAAGTACGAAGTACATTAAAATCACCATTTTCGCAGTAATCAAGTTTACCTCTACAATAACTTTGGACTATGACACTCCTTCAGAAATGCTGTCTGCTCAAAATTCTCCAAACAGCAGCACTGAATGGAATTCTGCTGGGGTAGAAGAATCATGGCCAGGCAGTCAAAATCAATTTGTTCCTGTGATTGACAGCAGGGCCTGTGTGTCAGCCAAGCTCTCTCATACCATCTGTGCTCTGATTATGATCAATAGGTATTTGTGATATGCCCAGGAAATGTGCCGTTTGATTACTTGTACATGGGAGAGGAGAAGAAAAAAAAGTCTCAACCTGGAGCCTCCTGATGTGGATGCAGAAGCTGGCTGATGAATTATTAGAATATAGAGTTTGCACTGATAAACTTTTGAACTTTCATTGAACTTGTAGATTAAGAATAGGCAGTTTTTCCAGGAGGAAAATTCACCAGACAACCAACAATTTTTCTTTCACATATTTAAGCGAGATGTTCGATCTGGTAAGGAAATAATAGTAATTTATGTCTTTGATAATTGAGAAGGATTATAGTTCTATACACAGAAAAAGCAACCATCACCCGGGCCCTGTGAGTCACAAAACCATTAAAGAAGAAGCTTCCAGCTTAAAAGCAGATGAAACCTCCAGATTTGGAGGGCAATGTTCTCCAAGAGGGAGTTAAGACAGGGGAGAGAAATCCCCATGTACTTGAAAAATTAGGGCCCCCTCTCTGCCTTCCTTCCAAACAACCATAACGACACTTTTCAGATTCAGCCTGATAACCCATGCTAAAAGAAAATCACGCATGCACAGAGCCATTTCTCTTCATGCACATGGATCCTTTGCAGACACTGCCATGTCCACACATTCACAAACCGACCTTCAGTGGGAGCAATGAAGCTGCTTGCTTCAATCTGCAGAGACCCGTCATTCTCAGAACACCCTTGCCCTGTAATGTGTAGGAACAGCCTGGAGCAGATTAAAGGTCAAGAAGGAAGATTGTTGACCAGCTGGAAACCTGTGTTTGGTACATTCAACTAACTTCAAGAAATTATTTTACTGATGAAATAGCATCAACTGAGATCAGGTTCCTGAGAGATAGGAATTATTAATTTTGCTGCCATGACACTGAACAGCTTGTATTAAAAATACACACTGGCTTGTGGCTCTTTGGCCTGATTGGTACAATGCACCAGTGATTTCAACTAAATGCTGACCACTCTGCAGTTCAGTTGCCCTTATTCATGATAAATCCTATTCCTTTCCTTCCAAGATCTCTTCACTACAATGATTTTGCTTCCCTAGAATTCAATGTGTGTCAACCCTACCATTATTTTTAATCATGCACCTGGCTAGATGCTCAAAATGAGAGGACACAATCTTATTGCAATTGGAATGGAGACTGATGCAAGTTTTCTCAAGTAATGGGGATTAGAAGATGTTATAAGAATGCATGACCCGGTAGAAGAAAGTCATCACAAACTTGGACAGGTCTAGGAATCCCTTATTCTCTCCATTTCTCTCTTCCTCTCATGGCATTTCTACCACAGCTGCATGTTTGGGCTTACCGACTTGGTGTACTCAAAGTTTCTGTTTCCTCGTAACTGTAGTTTGCACATGACCTCTCATGACCTTGACTCTATCTCCCAGTGTTCAGTTTTAGCAATCACTGCTAACTGCCTTATTTGAATTCTAAAGTGTAGAGAGAGAATTTTATTGTCCCCACTCGCATTTCACATGGCCACACTCTGGGTTACAGGCCAGCCACTATCTAGGGTAGACTACCCAACCATGGACCCATCCCTGTGACCAAAAGGACCAGATCAAGGGGTAGAATTACAGCTGCCCCTTCATCAGGGTGGTTTGATTCATAAAGGGCTTGGAGGCATCCTGAGGATGGGCCTGTCTGGTGCTAGGACAATGGGGGAAGGTTCTGTAGAGGAGGTAACATTTGGATGACCACAAAAAGGATCCCACATGTGGGCAGGCACAGATGGTGTAAAAGTGGACGTAACAGCACAGGCAAAAGCCAGAAATAGGAAGTAGGGGGTATATTTGTGAGTATTTTGGTCTGGCTAGAGCAGTACTTCCCAAACCTTCTGTGCATGTGGATCACTTGGGGATCTTGCTAAAATGCAGAATCCTACTCAATGGGTCCAAGGTGGAGCTGAGACTCTGCATCTCTGGCAAGTTCCCAGGAGAGGCTGAGGTGCTGGGACACTCTCTGAGTAGCAGGGCTGGAACAAAGAGCATGTCAAGGCCATGAATGCCAGGCTAAGAAAGTGGTACTTACTCCACCTTGGTGAGTAATAAGGAGCCTTGAAGGATTTGGGAGAAGGATGATATAATCAGAGCAGTGGTAGAGGACAATTGGTTTGGCAATGCTTTGTGGGATAAATCAGAAGAGAACTGGAGGATCAGCTATTTAGCAATTGTAAAGGCCAAGAAAAAGGTAATAGGACTAAATCAGAGCGATCACAGTGGAGGGGAAAAGAAGGGCTACATAAGATGAGATATATGGTCAATTGAGCACGCTCTTCCCACTGTCCTCCCCAGTCTTGTCTTAGTTGACAAGAGAAGCAGCTTCCTCGGGCTTCATCTGGTGGCATCTGTGTCCTTTCGAGAGTATCTACTTTTCATTTCAAATCACATCTAAAGATACATCCTCTCTTTTACCTCTAACCCTTAATTTCATTCTCTCTGCCTAACTGCATTTTCTATTGTGTGCAACTTGCTGCATGATTTAACTATATTATAACCGTGTAACTATGTTATTTAGCTATTACTTCATTGTGTACCAGTAACCAAATTCAGTAACTATATTTGTTCTGCTGAGGAGTTTTGGGGGAAGCATATCTGAAGGGCACTAGGCAATGAAGTAAAGTCTATTACCGCCTTATCACCACCAGGAAAATGATCTGTTTGTTTGCAGTTCACTGAAGTACATAGCTAAAGAAATTGAAAGAGAGCTTGGGGAGCGTCTGAGTGAAGTCCAGATATGGAGATGGATGGATACTCTAAATACTATGCTGTGGTTTGAGATCCCTAAAAATGGCTATGACAATATGCAGCAGAGAAGTTTCCAGATCACCTTATGGACAGGGAAAGACAGACTCTATATTGGAATTCAGAGCCTCTGTTATTACCTGGCTTATACAGTTCCTACTATACACTTAAAACCAAACAGAAGATAAGCTTGGTGTTAAATACAAATCCCAACTGAAATTTTCTTAAGGCTAAAGGCATCATAATATGCTGAGATTGTGGATACAAATGAAGAAATCTGTGCTTACCTATAGGATTGCTCATGCCATTTTGAGGTCAAACTCTAAATGTTGAACTTTGGTTTTCTAAGGCCCTTGTGCATTAAATAATGTATACATCAAGCAGGACTTTAAATCCATTCCATTTCCTCCTAATAAGATGGGATTTTGCACATACGTATTCTTACAGCTCAAAAACCAATAGTTGTCACTGATAAAAATAACAAAACAATATCAATTTCTCCTGAAAAAAGAATGAAAGAAAGAAAGAGACAAGAAAAGAAAAGAAAAGAAGAGAAGAGACTGCCCAGCCCTGGGGACTAGAGCTATTTTGATTGCACAAGAACATAATCGGAGTCAGGAACACAATGGAGGAAATATTCCCAAAGGAAATCAAGATTAAGATGCACACTTTGGCCTCTTCCTACAAGCACCAACCTCCCAGGCCCACAGGTCATTTTGTCTGACAACGTCACATCGATTCACATTTCACAATGTGCTCTTAACTTCAGAATCTTAATGTGCTGGTTGAAATTAACGGTGTCTTTGGAGAAGAATCTGATCTTGACCATGTTCTTCTTTAGAGAGACTTCCTGGATGGTTTGAGGCATTGGCAAGATGCCTTGTTATTCTGGTAAATGGGAACCCAGGAAGAAATAAATTATATACACACACAAACATACAAATACATTATACATACATGTGTGTATAAAACTGAACATGGGGCATGTCCTTGCAGGACACTGGGAAACTGTGCTTTGAAGAGAACATGGAATTAGGAAGAGGGGTCCACGTTCAATAAGAAATGAGGGAGTGAGACTTCCTGTATTCAGTGAAGGCGATAATAATGGGCCCAATCCCTGTCCCCATTATAGACGTAAGTGTAGTTCAGGCCACTAGGAAGCTGCAGGAAAGAAAGAGAAAAGGCTTCAGGAGAGTGCTGTGAACCTGTGTGAGTCAGTGGGCAGGGGAAAGGAACTGAGATACCGCCAAGCCCACATCCCATCCTTGGCTTCTCTCCATGTTGGGGCACAGAATTCTGGACACATTTCTGAGTGTCCTGATGGGAAAAGGCGTTCAGACCTCCTGTAGGAGGCTGAGACCCACCTGGCACTTCCATGCCAAGGTTGCATCCTCCTCTCCTCTGCAGTGTCACCCTCTAAGCCAGTTATCATCAAACCTACTTCTCAGCCCCAACATCACACACAAACACCCTCTGCCCTCACAAGGGATGGGAGGGCTGAGATTTAGGGGCCCGAGTGTAGATGCAACTTAGAGTATTTTTAGTGTTTTGAAAATGATAGTGAAAACTCCCTGAGGATAAAAGTTGTATTTGATCTGAAAATACGTTTTGAGAAGAATCCCTGAAAAATGACTCTAAAACAATAATAATAATGATAAAGGCACATGCATTTTAGTGGGGTAGAAATTAGGGGTGGCATTATGAAGAGCTGTGGGGGTTTAGGAGCAACCCTTACCCAGTAGATGGTGCTGAGCTGGTGGAGAGAAGATCTGGAGACAATCCTCCCAACACGGCAGCGGAAGAGTCCGTGCAGAAGAGGCTCAGCAGAGAAGGTCCCAGGGCAGGGGGACGGGACAGCACCAGAATGGCTGAGCTGGACGTGCTTCACTACAGAGGCAGCCATTTTCCCCAGAAGCCAGCATGGTCCAGAACCTGGCTGCCAAACAGGTCTCTAGAGGTCCTTACCCCTCTGGAGACCAAAAGGTCAAGTGTAGAGACTCTGCTCGGTAGATGTGGAAGATGCTGTGGACCTGATCGCTCAACCTCCATCCCAAACTTCTCCAGGCAACCATCCTGTATTGTAGACACTGGAAAATGAAAAACTATTAAATAACTTTCTCTTCCTCCTTTGCAGGTAGGGTCCCAGATGGGATTGGGTTCCGCCAATCAGACGCACTTGCAGGACACCTCAGTCTGGAGCCCAGGTAAGTGGGCTGGCAGGCACAGCATGAGGTCTTTACTTTGCTAGCCTGGGTCACGGAGGGGCAGGAGGCTCTGCTGGGGACAGCAGGGGATGCAGTTTTCCTCGGTCACATCAGAGATGGAGTCATTCTGGGAGCTGGAGTTTGTTTCTGGAAGCTCCATCTAGAGCTTGCTTGTCTAGCCCTCCCAAAATGTTTGTAGACAATTAATACCTGATTATTAATGCCCTCCTGTTGCAACGAGTTGCAGTGATTTCTGTGAATCAGCACAGGCAGTGGCCGGCCTCACATAGCTGACACTCAAAATTGATCATTTCTTAACACCCATCCTCTATGTGACAAAATTATTTTCAGTGATAATCATGTAATAATCATTAATTATTATTACTCTCATGATTCAGTCATTAGCTTTAAAACAATAATTTAAACAGAATAAATTTCAATTTTAAGCCATTACTCAAATTCATTCAAATATTTCATGTATGAATTAAAATTTGCATTCCCTAAATTTTAAACACAAATGAAAATTCCAAGTGGTCACGTAGAATGATGGAATTGAATTAACTCAGGTTTCGTGTCTTAGCTTTGCAATCACTGTGCTATCATCCTTTATCGATTGTTTAAACGCAGGCATACCTGATACCGTGGAGGCTGGAGACACAAACTGTGCCTGAAGCCAGCTTGAACCTCCTTGAATTGTTCTTTCTCACTGGAAATTCTTCTAATTAACTTTCACATCGAATATATTTATTAAAGAATAAGTAATTACATATGCTAATTTGAATCATATGTGTATACGTACACATACGTGTGTGCGTGTGCACGTGCACACACACACGTGTGATTTATATAAATAAAATTCAACAGTCACCACAACAATTGTGTAGAACCTAGACCAACAAAAAGATTTGGGGGGAAGGATTATTTTATCACTGACATTGTTTAGAATTGCTGGCCTGGGGATAATAAAAAGCAGACTGACTTACAGTCAATTTTATTATTGGTTTTCAATTCTCTGCAGACAATGCAGCCCGCACTGTACGCGCCCTGAGGACGCGATGCTGTCCCGCCCCTGGGCGGCTGAGCCCGGGCTGAGGGAAGGAGGGAGGGAGCCAGAGACCCCAGCGCCCACATCCCCAGGGAATTCCCGCACACTGCGAGAGGAGACTCCCCCTGAGACTCTCCTCACTCCCCAGATCCACAAATACTGCTGAGGCATGAAGTCCCCTCTCAGATCGCCTTTGGTGATGAGAAACCCGGGTGCCCGGTTCTCAGTAAAGTGACTCACCACCCCGTGTGATGGAAACGTGCGCTTCAGCACCATTAAAAGTCATTTCATGTCCTCACAAATAGATAAATCCATAAATGTTAACCCTACCAATGCCAAAATTCCACTTTAACCTAGACCCCGAAATTCCCCGCTTCGCCCAGCAGATGAGCCGCGCACCGGTGTCTGCAGGGGACAGGAGACAGGGAGAGCAGAGGCTCCCGGCAGCGCACACAGCCTGCGCAAGGCGGTGACCCAGGGCGCTGCCTTTAATGAGAAAGGCTTCTCTCTCTCCCCTTCCAAGTGGTGGCTGCCCTGAGAGACATGTAAAGTTCTCTGAGGGCAGAGACCAGGCTTACATGTGGTGTCCCCCAAGGTCCCCAGCGGTACAACTCTGATAAAAGACTAATTTCCTCATTCCGGGGAGAGTCAAGCTTGTCTTTTCTCCTCTGGATGAGGGGGCTTTAACATGAAGGTGCAGAGTCACAGAAGATGGCTACAAACACAAGCCAATTTTAGTGCTGGCTCCCGAGACCCCATGGGCATCCAGTGGCGAATATCTCCCTAGACAAAAAGGAAAGCAGCTACTCACCACCCCAGCAGAGAGGGCTCTGAGCGCTAGTGGACACATGCAGGTGGGCAGCACCCAGTACCCAGGGACCCTCAGGAGGCTGTGACCTTTCTCCTCTGGGCAGCAGTGGGCCAGATGTCCATCAGCAGTTCCCAAAGAGTGGGCCATAGCAGTAAGGGCTGCATGCCAGCCAGCCTTCTTGCCTGGTACTGCCCAGGACTGTCACTAGCACCCCATCCCACAGGACCAGTGGATGCTCTTCTCCCCTACGTGGAGCAGCCAGGCAGGAGAGGCAGGGCAGTCTAGCCACATGGCTCATGCTTAGGTGTCTGGGAACAGGCAGGGGTGCCTTTCAACTATAGCATTGGCACCGAAACTCCAATTGCTGTATTACGGTCAAATAGTGTCAGCCAGCCTTATATCTAAGGCCTGCAGGCCTTAATTACTCCAGGAACAGCCTGGTGGCCAGACAAAGAAAGGCTTGTTACAAAGGCCTCTTTGTTGAAAGGGCCTTTGTCCCAGCAAGGGGATTGCTCCGGGCACCCCTTTCCAGCCACCAACCCAGCTCAGGGAAGTAATGCAAGCCCAGCTAACCCTCTGATGTTTCAGGAGACCTGTGCTCGAGTCCTGGCTGGCTCAGGTGTGCTGGCTGTGTGATCCGGAGTAAGTCACACATCTTTCCCAAGCCCAGTTTCCTTACCTGGGAAATGGAGACCATCGACGTAATTTCACCCTCTTTTCCCCAGGCCCCCAGGGCTGCTGGAGGCGCTGAGCGCCCCTACTCCAACACAGCCGAGTGGTGTGTACTCCCTACTGTGGCAGGCAGAATTCAGTGTGCCTTTAACTGTGCCCCCACCCTCTGTTGTCCCACATATAACAAACACACATGGAAGAAGAGAAAGCATATGTTTGTAGTGGCTATTTCTCCTCTTTCCTACCCAGGATCCAAGCAACCTCCCTGTCTGGGGCAAGGGGCAGAAGCCCACTTCCTCCAGGAAAGCCGAGAAGGACAGCTGTTGCCTCCCCACACTACCTAGAAAAAGCAGCAGGTGCCCCAGGCTCAGCCAAGCCAAGCTCACCCTGCACTTGGGAGCTGAAGGTCGTGAGACTTGGGGAGGATGGAGAGTCCTCACTGGAGTGTCAGCGGAATGGAGAGTCAAAGACAGCGAGGCGGGGACCTTGGCAGGGTCCTGGTGGGCTGTGCTGGGCGTGGGCCTGTGCTATGCTTTTCCTTCTCCACCCTCGTTCCTGCTACTTTTCTGAGCTTGCTTCTCCAGCCTTCTGTCAGCTCCGTAAGCTACCGCATACCCTCGCAACAAACTCCCTATCTGCTTAAGTTAACCAGATTTGAAGTCTGTTGTTTGTAACCAAGAGTTCTGCCTGACAGTGTGAAGGATATAGCCAGGGAGGAAATTACCCAAAATACAAAATATTTTTTTAAATCTTCCTACACAAATGTATTTAGCACAGCATTATTTAAAACTGTGACAACGGGAAACAGAGCATATACCAGACAGGGGTGAAATCGCTAAATGAACTCCGATCCTTTGGGAAAAGGAAGCAATCATCAGAATAATGGGTGTGAACAGAATGCAGGGACCAGGGAAGTGCCCGGATAGACTGACAGTGAAACCAGGATAAGAATTGTACACACTGGAGTCTTGACCCTCCCCCGCCAAGAACAGAAGCTCCCTCAGCTAGAATTTGTATCTGTCTTGTTCAGGGTCCTGTCCCCAGCTACTGGCAAGAGTAGGTACTCAAAACACTTGTGGAAACAATGAATGAATGAATGCACTATTTGTACAGGGGAGGTGTGGGGAGAAGCACCTTTAAATGCTATTAGTGCCCATTACAGGTTAGTCAGATTTCTTAAAGCTGTTATTTTTTTTCTTCATTTTTAGCATTTTTCATCATGTGCTTTTATTCATTTTCCTAAGGGAAAAAATGTTTTTCTTACCCCAAACCATTGGTAGGGGACCCAAGCCCCCCTAATATTTATGTCTCCTCTCCAGAGGCCTAAGTTGCAACCATGCAGGGCAATAAGGGCAAAGGAACGTTTGCTTCCCCTGCCAAGTGGAAATGCTCTGCTGAAGCAATCCGTTAAGGAGCCTGGCTCTGCTACCCGAGTAAACACTGCCTTCCTGTGGGCAGCCAGTGCCGAGTGACCTTCACAGCCCCTTGGCTGGAGCCATGGAGCAGGAGAGTCTGTCTAGGGCAATAAACCGTCACTAGGTGCCCAGGCCAAGCCAAAGGCCTTCCTGCCCTCCCCTGTCCCCCTCCGGTTGTCATCTCTCCCACTTCCTCACCCAGGCTTTGTCACCAGGCCATGTACACCACAGGGTCTAAACAAAGGCAGATTCAATAGCCAGCAGGAGTTCAAAGGGGTCGACCGCCCATCAGATTGGCATTCAGCTGAGGCTGCCACCAGCTTAGCAAGTGGGATCCCGTCCCACCTCTGAGTGACTAAGCAGGGAAGTGGAGAAGTCAGCACTCTGCAGGAGTCTGGAGGTCGGCTGCAGGCTGGACCTGGACTCTTGCAGCAGGAAAGGAAAGAGGATATTACCCAGCCAGGTGAGCGGTGAGGAAATGAAATCTGCTGCAGATCGCTGGACAGGGCCAGCTGTGGACACCTGCCAAGCCCACTGCTTTGAAACCACCACTGGCTCGGACGCACTGTGACAGTTCTCTCTCATATGCTGTCTCTCTCACACACAAATGCACACATTTTCATCCTGTATAAAATGAATAAAATCATGCAAAGGTAAACTGGACACAGAGAAGACACACACACACGAAAGCACACACCTGCAAAGGCTTTGGTTCACTAACTTCATGCCCTTTTCTCTCCTGCAGCTGCCACTTCCTCTTCTCATCGCAAAACATGCTCCATTCTGGTTTGATTCAACCCAAGACCATAAGCCCCAGGTTCCAGGGCTCATCTTGCAGTCATTTTTATACCCTTTTTATAAATGCGTGCCCCAGTGTTTAGCGGGTGGCCCACAGAGCACTAGTGGCTGGGAGGCAGCCCCACTCAAAGTTCTAGGTCCCAGCTCTGTGCGCTCCTTCCTGCAAGCTACTGAGGTGCCTGCATAAGCCAGGGGACACCCTTTCACTTGAAATCTGTGTTCCAGCTCTGTGGGGCCCCTCCTCTCAGCATCTAGGTTCCAATAACCCCAGCCTCTTGCCTTTGTGTCTTCAGCCCTTGCTGGGGCAGCTGCTTCCTGCAATTACCACCACTGAAATATACCTCAGGGTTCCATTTTTGCCTTTCAGTCTGCTAATACCAACTTAATTCATTCCCTTTATTGAATTCTTTCTGTTAAAATAACCATGGTGATCAACTCCTTACCTAAATAATGTTTACCTGATCAAAAGACTTTCTGGAGTAGTGTTAACAATTTTGGTTTCCTTGGTTAGTTTTACTGTGTTCAATTTGAATAAAAATTCATTGAGTTTTTTCCAATTAAGCTTTAGTTTTATAATCATTAAAAAAAAAACTATAGTGTTTTCCTGATTGTATTTTACTGATATAGGAGAAAAGATAGTAGGAAAAAGCATGTGAAGTTGAACCTGCTCGTGAAGACAAGTTTCTGGGTGATGGAGTGGTCCATCCTTGTCACCTGGGGCACAGAGAAGAGCTTTTCATCTGTCATGTTCAAATGATACTCCTCAAGGAACAATGTTCAAGAACTAATTGGACGTTACCACCCACCAAGCTGTCCAAGTTATTGACCATTTCTTACTTAGATTCTGAGGGGATTTAGATACAGCTGAATAGCAGAGGAACATATGCCCTTTAAATAGCCAGGGATTCCAGAAGAAAAGAAAGAAATTCTGAAGAAAGCAGATCTAGGTAAGGAAAAGAAGACCCAACTAGAGAAGAGAGAATGCTGTAGAACAGATATATGGAAGGAGTTAAGCAACCTAACTCTTCATAAAGACCAAAGAGAGGCCACCATGCTCCAAGTCAAGAGGGGGAGGGCCATTAAAATCACAGGTGGTTGCAATAACCATACATATATTCAGTACTGAATTTCCAATCCCTGTCTCCTTACTTTGGGAGCAATTAGTCTCGGGTGAAAAATTGCACTTGCAGTTAATTGCACCTGCAATTACCTACTTCCGGGTGCAATTAGCCACTTGAAACTAATTCTGAGTGTGCAAGTGTTTAATTGCGTATGTGAGGAGGTGATTCCAGACACAGTTAGTCATGCCCTCAGTCTTTGCACCTGCAACTAATTGTGACTAATAAAACAAGTCTTCATACAAGCCAGGTTGAAGGCACATATGGTGACCCCATTTGGGGAACCAAGAATTGGATTGGTTGGGCTAATAGAGATATAAGTTTACTAATAGGAACAAAGAGACAAATTATTAGAAATTGTCACCCTTTGGATTTACGGCTACATTATCTGCATCCCTTTCCTGCAGTCATGCTCCTCCTGGACTATGGAATATAAAGTCAGCTGATTAAAGGCAGGTGACCTGCCTTGGCTGACATAGATATTTGGGAAAACAACAGAGTAACTTCCGCTAACATTGAGGAACAGGTGCAGGTCAGAAGTACATTCCAGCCAATTCTCTGATACTTGGGTTAACTCTGATGAGGTTGTCGAAGACATTTAGGCAACAACTATTTATTGAACTCCTACCATGTACTAAGTCACATAGTGAATCCAGAGACTAACAGACATGGCTCTTGCCCTCAATTTCATGTCAGTCTCACAAATAATTATTGAGTACTTACTACCTGTTTGGCACGTCCAAGTGCTCAGGAGCTTATTGGGAAAATCCATTTATTCTGCCTTTCTGCAAATACCTATTTATCAAGCCCTCTTGGAACTCACATCCAAGTGGGGAAGATAGGTGCTAAGTAACTACTTAAACAATCAACGTCTTCACCGCAGGGTCTGTGAGAGTGCGTGACTAAGGCCTGCCTGGAATGAGCATTTAGGTTAGGGTGCTCCAAAGAATTGATGCTTGAGCTGAGATTTAAAAAATGACTAGGGCTTACCTAGAAAAGGGGGCAGGGAGAGGGCTCCCGGCAGAGGGAATGAAAATACCAAGACTCAGAGGCAGAAAGGAACTTGGCAGCATTGAGAACAGAAGGAAGGCCATTGTGGCTGGAGCAGAGGAAAGGGGAGAGGGGTGAGGCTTATGCAAGCAGTAGGAGGAGGTTCTTCAAAGTTCCCAAAGATGTGCCCCGTGAGACAACCGATGATGGTCCTCCTCCAGGACGAAGGACATTGTGTGGCCTCAACAACAGCCAAGAGGGAATCTTGATGTGAGGCACTTTTTGTGCTCTCCCTCTAATCTCACCAATGTCAACCTGGACTCTGCAAGAGCCAGAAAAGAGATGAGGTAGAGAGAGAGTAAACTTGCAGATCAACCCCTCCTTCCCACCTGCACAACTCCGAGCTTCCGTCTAAGCCGGTAACTTTGATTGGGAGGTGAGATTAAAGTTTTACATTAAACTAGACCAGACATTTATACTTGAAAAAAAAATCTCATTATCAAAACGGGGACTATCGTAATAGTTGGAAGTAATCCGGAAAGCTATGGGATCTGCCAAGATGTCTCTAAAGGACGGGAAACGGGGCCTTCCTGAGCACATTTGAGGGCTGAGTGGGGGCACACACGGCCTCTCTGTGGTGCTCTCCATTGAGGCAGTGGGTTCAGTGGCCAGTGATGCACAGGAATGGTGCACATGACCCACACAGCTGGGTGCCCAGAAGGCACGGAATTTCCACGAAGACAAGAAGGACCCATAAGACTCGGAAAGAGACGGGGTCCTGGCCTTGCAGGAGGAGAATGGGGATGAAATCCATTCTCTATTGGACGGGCAGCCTCAAGAGGTCTGGCCTGGCTACAGGGAAGTTCTGAGGTGTGAGAAGTAGGGTTGGGAGGAACATGGGCTGAAGCCAGATGGGAGGAGCCTGGAATGCCGGGAAATAGGAGTTGGGAGTCTCTGGCACCAAACCTGGCTTTTCCTCCGGACTCCGAACAAGCAGAAAATGATTTGGTTTGAGCTTAAAGTGAGGGGTTCATCTAGATGAACACCCTTCCAGGGCTGAAATCGTGGCCTTGGCCCCGCCTTTCGTCTCTGTGTGTTGTCTAGTGGGAAGGTGAGAAGTCTCCATGGTGAGGACTTTCCCTCGCCATCCAGCTCTCTCCCCAGCACTCTGGGCCAAGGTGGTGTGTGTGCAGCGTATGTCTTTAAGGCTTTGGGGAGAGCAGTGGAATCCCCTCGGTTCCTCTTTTCTCTCTTGTGGCAGACACTGGCTTGACGCTCGCCAATTCAGTAACTCCCTTCTCAACACACAGCAAGGCTACATTTCCCAACCTTCCCAACAGCTGGAGTCACGTAACAGGATTCTAGTCCAGCAGCCAGTATAGACCTGTCCTCTAAAACGTTCAATGCAATCTTCCACTCATTCTCCACTCCCAATTTTTAGGTCTGGGAGTAAAGGACTCTGAGATAATGGAGACACACGACGGTGAGGATCTGCGTTCCTACTCAGAGGTGAGCTAGCACCCCAACACAAGCAGCAAAGAAACAGGCGCTTGGTGAAGGCTTGAGATGGGGCTGTGTTCATCACTGCATGTCCAGTCGACCCTAACGTGTCCATCCACCTCCAACCCCAGTGGTCCTGCCCTCTCACCTCCCTCCCTCCTACACTCTTCCCATGGCCCCCTTGGCCTCAGTTGTTTTCTTGCAACACAGCACTCACAGCTGCATCAGAGGTGGGGGAAGAAGACCCATGCTGGAAAGGCTCAGGCCTGTGTCCCCCACCCCCATTGTGCTATGGCACACCTCTCGCCTTGGCTGTTCCCCCTCCTGGAATGTTCTTCCTCCGGGTGTTCACTCCTGGCTTCTCCTCAGCTGAAATGACCCCTTCTAAGAGAAAGTTGCTGCCATCACCCATCCACAGCAACTTACCCTCATGATACTCTACTGCCTTCAGGGCAGTAAATTATTCATGAAATTACCTCATCTGTTTATTGTTCTTCTCCTTATGGGATGTCATCTCCACCAGAACAAGGACTAGGTTTCGTACATTGCTATTCCTTTAGTGCCAGAACATGCCCGCTCCTGCTCAATAAATAAGTGTTGGCCGGGCACAGGGGCTCACGCCTGTAATCCTAGCACTTTGGGGGGCCAAGGTGGGAGGATTGCTTGAGGCCAGGAGTTCAAGACCAGCCTGAGCAAGAGCGAGACCCCATCTCTACTAAAAATAGAAAAAAATAGCTGGGCATGGTGACACACACCTATAGTCCCAGCTACTCGGGAGGCTGAGGCAGGAGGATCACTTGAGCCCAGGAGTTGGAGGTTGCAGTGAGCTGCAGTGACACCACTGCACTCTAGCCTGGGTGACAAAGTGAGACCCTATTGCCAATAAATAAATAAATAAATAAATAAGTGTTGAATGGAGGCTGAGGCGGGAGGATCGCTTGAGGTCAGGAGTTTGAGACAAGCGTCAGCAAGAGCAAGATGCTTTCTCCACTAAAAATAGAAAGAAATTAGCCAGGCAACTAAAAAAACAGAAAAAATTAGCCGGGCATGGTGGTGCATACCTGCAGTCCCAGTTATTTTGGAGGCCGAGGTAGGAGGATCGCTTGATCCCAGGAGTTTGAGGTTGCTGTGAGCTAGGCTGACGCCACAACACCCTAGCCTGGGCAACAGAGTGAGACTCTGTGTCAAAATAAATAAATAAATATATAAGTGTTTAATGAATGAATGAATAGATGTAAATATTCCCACCTCCAAGTTATCTAGTCTCACTCCCTTTACAGATGAGGAAATCAACCCTTTTCCCAGAAAAAGAGGAAACAGAAAAGCAGCAAAGGCAACTCTACCACGCTAGCTGCTTCTGGAGTGCTGAACTTGGATGTGATTTATTCAAATGAAAACTCTTGGGGAATTGTTTCAGAGGGATCCATAAAACAAATGTCATTTTTACCTAGAGAATTCACCCAACCTTCTAACCAATTTCAAATATAGTTCCTTAATGCAGATTTGACAAATTTGAAATCTCTTACACACAGCCATTTATCATCTAATGTGTCCCTGCCCTGCACCACAGTTTAAGTTATAGCTTTTTAATGGGGTAAAACATTTCTATAAAATCATCAAAATACCTTAAACCAAAACTGCCTATAAGAAATTGATGAGTTTCAAGCATCGATTCAACCCCTGAAAACATCAACCTTGCCATTGGCACCATGGGCACTTCTAATAAAAGCAGCTAAGGAGGTATAATGAATATCTAATGAACCATTTTGTATGTCTATGTTGCTTCTTGAATTGGAAATAAATCAATGAGCCTTACAAAATGCATATTTTGGTAATGTGTTCATAAACAACAATCTTGTTTTTCTCTCGTGACTCCAGTGTCATTCTTTTTTATAGCACAACTGGAGATTTAATAATTTATTGTATGTACACAAAACCCAGAGCTTAAAGCCGGAGGACAACCGAGTCCATATTTGATTTTTAAAGTGTCCTTGTGTGTAGAAGCTGTGTGGGTCATAAAAGTAAACCAAAGTGTCCACAATCTAGTAGCAAACATGTGAACAGTAACTAGTAAACCAAGTCATAGAAACTCCCATGGAGATGATTTCAGGAGAACGTCTAGATCGGGTGGCCAAGGGCTACCTGAAGAGAAACACACAGTGCTGACCATGTGTTGCAGTCAGCCAGGGACATCAGACTGGAACAAGCTCCTCCAGTGTGTTCACCTAGGGACCTCCTCCTGCCAAAGCATTCGGCAGTGGTGTCCTACCCACTTCCCCAGCTGGACATGGGACATGAGGTAAGCTGCTTCCTCCCCTGTTGGCCCAAACCCTATGACCCAAAGCTCCCTCTCTATCTCAGCAACTTCCCTTCCAGAGGCCAAATATAACCATCCCTTTCCCGGCTCACAAGAAGTTCCAGTCACAGCACAGCGACAGACGGCCAAAGAGCATCTCACCAGCTCAGCCCACAGCCAAAAATAATGGCCACTTGGTTAGTACGGACTGGGGAATTTTTTTTTTTTTTTCCTGTTTGTTGAGACTTTGTTCTGAGTTATTTTTTGTTTTGCTTTTGGATTTTGTTTTGTCATTTGAAAGTAAACAAAGTAACTGAAGAAGTTGCTACATCCACTTCCCACGTTAGGTTCATAGGTTTGGTTCCAGTCATGGTGGGTCACAACCAGCGAGGTATTCACCTCTTAAATCTGCCCGGTTACCCACATGAAAGTCTGGCAAATCGTCTCCTCCCCACTCTGTCCAGCAGGGCCTTGTGCACGGCCAAGGTCACGCTGGGACCCGACCGCCGGGCTGCGCTTCCTCTTCAGTCTGGCTGGAGCAGGGCTCTCCGGGGCTGGGTGGGGACGTTCCCAGGCCAGTACCCATGATGGGCCTGGGCCACAGACAGGCCTCGGCCCCGAGCTGTCAGTTCGGTGCCCTCCTGACGCACTAAAACGACTTAAATTATTAATTTATTTCTTTAAAAATACACAGCGTTCAACAACAACCAAACCCACTTTTGATCCGCTCCATGACACACAAGGCTCTTGTCAACCAGGTTTGTTGAGGCCAACAGACACATCTTGTTAAATCTTACCTAGCCGGTGACATTAAATTGAAGTGTGCTAAAGAGATGTAGGCTGGAAAGATGATTGTCTTCTCCATGCCCTGTTTCCAAATGCAATGAATAATAAACAATTGCGCAAAACTAGAACCTTCAATTGTTGGAACATCTTTGTACTTTTGTTCTTCAATGGCAGAATGTTTTCTGGCATTATGTTTCCACCTGAGGAAAAAAATACTCTCTCAGTTTCTATATGTGCAAGCATATCGCACGGATATATCTCATTTCTTGTCATATTGTATGCTGTCCCAGGACCAATAAATAATTTATGCATTTAATGCATTTATCAGCTCTCCCATATATATGTGTGTGGGTACATATGTATATATAATCTCCTATGTGCTAGTTTCAAAGATGTCTTCTGTATTAATGGAAAGCAAGCAACCTCTTGGGTATTTCTCCACCATGAAATTAACTTTGCATCTTATCCATCAAATGAGTGAAAGTGATAACGTGCCCCTGTTCCTTACAGAAAACTAAGTGCTAGTCTACACCAGAGAAGGAGTAGCACTAAGAATTTCACACTGCCTTGTCTGAAATCGCTCCCCTCCTTTATTTTTTTTTTCCAAGGGAGGTCTTTATTACTCCAGGACCACTGAGATTGTAGAGGGAATACGGCTCCTAAATTTCAACTTGTTCTATTTAAGTTGCTTTTCCTTTGCTTCCCCCTTGGAGTATTTATCATGCTTGTCATTAAGAACTGCTTCTGAGCACCTAGCAGTGCCAAGCCTGGTACCAGGTGCATGCGTTTGGCAGTCCTCACCTCCATTGCTGTCCGTAGGCTCCAATTTGGATTCGCCCGTGGTCATCACTCACACTCTAGTGGCAGCAGCATCCAGGGGTGCTACCAACATAATGACAAGCAGCAAACATGAACACTGGCAGCAGTTGCCGTGGGGCAGAGCCACGTGGCTGCACCTGACTCATGCTTGCCTTTCTGTGCCCGCCACCTCTCTCCACCCATCTTCCCCATTTGGGAGGCTTTTGTGCTTCATCGATGCCATGAAAGAATCATCAGAATGATAGACTCTTAGACGAAGCATCTCAAAAATAATCTAGTCTAACCTGCTCATTTTAAAGAAAAGGAAATGGAGGACCAGGGGGGTTAAGTTCCTTGGCCAAGCTCAGGCAGGTGGTTGTTGGCAGAGCAGAGACTGGAATTAAGCATTTGAATCCACTTCCAATGCTCTTCCCACGATGCCAGTGGCTTCCCAACATTTGTTAGTATAATCCACAGCATGAAGTCAGTTTTCCACTGTGACTCACACATATGTACACATACATTGTAACTAACACACACGTTTCACAAAAACAATACTTACTATGTGACACACTTTGATATTTTCTATTGTATGTTCATGTTTAAATATTCTAGAGATGGCCTAACAGCAGGTATACTAAAATTGGAACAATACAGAGAGGATTAGCATGGCCCCTGCACAAGGATAACATGCAAATTTTTCCACATTTTTTGTACATTTACCAAATGTTACTTTTCTTTCCAGGGATAACATTTATAGGTATACAGTTCTATAGTTTGCATTTTTTTCCTAATTAGATACATCTCCTGAATGTCCAGGAAGGTGGGGGTTAAATTAGACACAGCAGTGTTCCTTCCAGGTCTAACCGGTCACACTCCTGATCAAGCATGATCTTACTGTCCAATCTGTCCTCAGCTCTGAAAGGCAGAATGATCTAGCAGAGAGAACACTGGACTTGGAGTCAAGGCCCAGCATCCAGTCTTGGCTCCATCAACTACCAAATGTGTAACTTTGGGCAAGTTTCCTCTGGGTTCCGTTGTCTCATCTGCAAGATCAAGCTGTTGCTAACTGACAAGAGTTCTGAGAAGAAAATGAAATGATGTAAATTAAAGCAATAAAATCTCTATACACAAGACTTGTCCTGGAATAGCAATGATCTTAAATTCTCACATTTAAGAGAAATGTGGTATCTAAAGGCGTTTCTGGATTCTCATCAAAACACCTGCATAATGTATTATGGATAAATTTGGTAGAAAAAAGAAAAACTATACCCTGAAACTGGCTCATTTTTAAATGCTTTTGCAGGTGTTTGAAGAGGAGGAGTTGACCCTAAATCTCGAAGATGTTCAGCCTTAAAAAAGTAGAAGTCATTGTGACCGAAGATGATGGCCTGCCCTTGAAAGAGAAAGGTGATGAGCCTCAAATGGAAAAACGTATTCAAGAAAGGTTGCTACTAGCAAGTTCAGAGGAAGAACTGAACATTTGGCAAAAATTTCAGATGGAACAGCCATTCTGAATGCTGGCGGGAGAAGTGAGGTCGAGTACATGAGTAGAAGGAATGCCAGAGGCACTCGATGGTGTCCCAGCAGCCTTTGAAGGAGGCATCTTCCTAGGAGGTGGCCCGGCTTGGTTTCAGTGTATTCCAGCTTTGGGCTCACTAAATCCAATTAATAAAGATCAAAAGCTGAAATAGAAATTATTTTTTAAAACATTCAAAATGTCTGCAATGACCTAGCCAAGAATGAAAGTCAGGAGGATCCTCGACGGCTGAGAACACTATGCAAAGCCAGAAGTCAGTTGTGAAGCCAAGCTTGGAGATTCTGTGGCCAGGGTGGAGAAAGGCATCCCTGGCACGACTCAGGTAGGAAGGGCAGTGGCCGCTGCGGCATAAGACAGAGCAGAAGCCGTCGGGAAGCAGGGCCAGAGTGGATGGAGGTGGCATGTAATAGTTCCTAACGTGATGCGTCACCACTATCCATGAACTGTTACAGGAAGCGCAAAGTTGTGTTTCTCAACAATAATCTCAGAGAAATAACTTGAAAAAATCGACTAAAGAAAAGGTTAAGAGTTTCAGTTATGGGTTACATTTGACAAAGTATACAATGGTTTATGGTCGCGCTTGTCTATACCTACAGATGACTTATTTTGTGTTTTCGATTGAGAAGACACTTATACATTCCTTTAATAAAAAATATACATTTAAAAAAAAAGCTAGTTATGCTGACAAAATCAACTCCACAATGCCGCTGAGCAGCGCGTTTGGAGAGGGCACACACAGCGGGGAGCCTGCAGACCTCCACGGCAGCCCCCTGCGGGCCCCCTTCTCCCTGGGCTCCGCCAGCCTGCTGTGATCTTCTCCTTCCACAACTGCTCCAGCTGCATCCCTCATTCCAAGGGCCTTGCCGATGGCTTCTGGAACCCCCCTCGACCTTGCAGGGAAGGGTGGGACATTCCTTTCTCTTCCTGTTTCTGCTGGGGCGGAGCTCTCCCGGGGTGCTGCACATAGCACCCCACTTCTTTGCGGAGGGGGGCCCACCCTCGCCTTTTCCAGGGCCTGGAAAGGGACGATGCGTATCCGCCTTGCCCCTCCGAGAAACCGTCACTCTTCTACCTTCACGTAAGTCCCCCCTCCGTCCCTTGTGCCACCTGTTGCCAACCATCACCCTGGACCTCCGGCTCAAGTCTTGGTGGCCGACCATTTTCTGTCCTAGATCTTGCCACCCGCTCAGGCGCCTTAATATCCATCCGTGCTGACTGCACATCCAACGGCTTCCCGTCCACGCTGCTTCATCCCTCCCTCCCCTGGTTCCTTCCATGCCTCACTTTGCAATCACCTAGGGTTGTCCCACCTGAGATATTCTCATATTCTCGACCTTTATCCTCCTCTCCGGTCATAGCCTCCTGTCCTGCGATCCTTGTTCCCTTAGATCCGTTAAGCCTGACTTTCAATCTTCTGGAGCCTGGCTGGCCCCCATTCTTTCCAATCCTCCCTCCACCCTCTTCTCTCCCCTCCCTGGTGGTTTTACTCCCTTCCCCTTCCAGCCTGGGCTCTAGAGCCCAGCACTTCAACCCGCTTTAGACCATGCCTTAAACCAACAGTCTACAAATCTAGTTCGTAATGCACATCCAACAATGAAGCAGGAAAAATCACTGAACATGTAGCCTCGATGTGTATTTATTTATTCATAAATTGCATACACCTTACTATTGAACTGACATTTCCTTCATTTTAAAACAAATCACAAAAATGGAAAGACATAAATGACAAGACTTTAAAAGGCCAATATAATAAGCATTTTGGTATTCTCTACCCATTCCCATGGAATCATCTTATAGAGCCCCTGGGGCAGTGCACACCCCAGTTTGGGAACCAAACCCTGTCAGTCTCTTCTCCCTCCATCATATCACCCTGCAACGCCATCCCTGAGCCCATCTAGCCATGAGCGTCCTATTCTCTGCCAGCTGGCTGAAGGATGCTGGAGGACCTGCTCCGTCCCAGGTAACCTCTCTGGACCTACTCTTTCAGCTCAAGGCAATGTCACTGTTAGCCCTCAAGGGACAACAGTCAAGCAGATCTGCAAGAAAACTTTGATCTTCATCTATCACCAGCACCAAGCTCAGTGCCTGGCATTTGCCTATGACCGTGACTGTTCCTGCATTGAATTGTGCACACACGTGGTGTCTGCCTCACTCTGGCTGTGTGGTTGTACAGGCAGGAAGAACGCAGTGAAGAAAGCCCCAGTAGGTCAGGATACCCCAGCTAGAGCACTGAGTGCTGAAGCAGTGCGAGGGTTCCTAACCCTCATGGCACCGCTGTCTGCCCACTGTGACCCAAACAACAGAACCACCTTCAGCAGCCAGACACTCCACAGTTAAGCCGGGTGTGCCCGCAGCAGTTTAATGAAGGCCACGTTGGTGCCTTGACTCTTCTAGAGAGTGGCTAGGGAGGTGGGAATAGGGCCCCTTCGGACAGTCTTCTCTTTACCCAAATGCTGGCAGCAGCCCTGGCTCAGGGCACAGTTGTAGCACCATTTCCTTCAGACTCCCCCACTCAGAAGGACTCAGCTATCAGAGGGAACAGGCGAGCAGGAGAGTGACAAATCTGAGACCATCCAGCCTCAGGCGTACACAGCTGGGACCGAGATCTAAGCAGGGCTGCCAGAGTGAGCACTGGGGAGAGGTCCTTGAGACCCCACTTCCCCCTCTGGCCACGGAAGGCACCCATGACACACACACAGTGGCTCCCAGAGACGCATCCCAGGGTAAGCAGGGTTTGTAGGACACAGGACAGCTACGGCACTTTCTCAGGGGTAAAGATGATTCAGGCAGAATTCCCTCAGTTCCTACAGCTCTTTCATCCTCTTTGTCCCCTTCCGCCTCCAGTGCTTCACAAGGACTGCTCCACAGACTGCTCTCCGCATTGGAGTCACTCGAGGGCTGTTATAAATGCAGGCTCCTGGGCCTCATCGCAGATGCATTGAATCAGCAACTCTGAAAACTGGAACCAGGAATCTGCATTTAAACATCGTTTTGCCCATGAAAGTTTGACACCACTGAAAAAGTCTCTTCTCCATTCTTCCCAAGTGTGCGGCCCTAATCCCTCTCGCCGCCATTTCCCTCCGCCCCCTCATGCCTGAGACCACCGTGGTGAAGCCAGTGGGGACTCAAATGGAAGGACCTGGACAGAAATAAGACTGCTTGGGCTTTCGCCTTCCTGTGCTGACCACGAGCTTGTCCCCTACTGTGCTTTTACTTTAACGTATGACATCTCCTCACACGGCTCCTAAAGGCCCTGCTTCATTTCATTTGGCCACTTGCCCAAGATGAATAGAGTTGCCCCGAGAAAACCGTATGGATCAGGTAGCTGAGATCGGGCCTAATGCTGATCTATTTTTGGCCAAAGCCACCATCCACTAATAGATCTCTCCTAATAGACCCGCAAAGATGGAGATCTTAATCAATGCTAAACAAGAGTTATAAATCGCAAAGACATTCGCCATCTACTTACCTCCCAGGGCTGGGTGTGAATGAGATGACCATGATCATGAAGCACTCTACACCCAGAGAAAGTTCTCTGAGCCACGCTTCCACCCACAGTATTTGCACAGCACCAGTCCCCATGCAGCTCTGACAAGTGAGCTATTTTAGTATGAGAACAAGTAGAGTTATTGTTATCTCTGCTCTGAATCAAGGATAAAGAGAAAAGGTGAGAGGGAGAAGGAGGGTGCGCGAGAGAGGAAACGGGGGTGAGATGCGGAAAAGTGGGAAAGATCTCAGACGCCAAAAGGAAAGGAGCCCCCTGTGCTGTTCCCTGGAAGGAGGTCGCCAACCGGCCGGTTTGTGCATTAAAATCACCACAGGACTCCTCAGCAACCGCAGCAGCAGTCCCAGGGTCTGGAGGGCCGTGATTTGTGTCAAGCGGCTTTGTCAACAGGGCAGTGGTGGCTATCCAGGGTGTCTGCTCCCTGCTCATAACCAAGGAGCTACCGCCCCTTTCCGACGGCCCCACCCGATGACTCAGAGCACCACGGACCAAAAGGAAGCCTGAATAGCAAAGCTGCCTCATCAGTAGATACATTTCTACTGTCCTTACCAGATTACCTAGGACCTTAACGAGGGTGCTATTTTAGCAAGAAACTGAAAATGAGAAGAGAATCTGCCCTCAGAACACGCCGAATGCCTATTTTAACCCCCAGCCCTGGGGAGGTCAGCGCTGCACACAGGATTTAAAGCGGTATGCATATTTATTTTGCCACCGGCGGGCCCGGAGCCACAGCTTCCTGCATTCTGCTTTGTCAGCATCAAAGATTTGCAGCCATAGGCACGTTGAGCTCCCTCCGGGGCTCTCCTCCTCGGAGTCTGACTAAGAAGAGAAGTTTACGCCAGCACTTAATGAAGAGACTTCCTTCAGTTCCCATCTCTGACTCACCCCCCAGCTCCCAGACAAGTCCACTAGCAAGCGGGCCTTGCCGCAAGGTGTGTTCGGCACGGGGACCTGGCCACCAGAGGGAGCCAGAGAGCAGTGAGGGCCCACAGCTCCCCAAAAGAGCTCCAGCCCAAACCGCCCAGGTTGGCAAGCGTTTGCCAATGCACCCAAACAACTCACCTTGGTTGCACAGTTCCTTGGTAAACTCTTATTTTCGTCTTTATCAAGTTTGGATGGAAAACAAAACAATTAATTTAAAAAGCAGCACACAAGAACCTAAACATTATTTATGTCTCTAATTATCTCATTCTAGTGGGTATTTTAGTCCCTGTCTGGTCAGGACATTAATTATCTTCATAACTACAGCAAAAGTTAAATAATAAGCACCCAAGGCTACAGCACTACTGTAATGTGCAAGCTTAAATGAACTTATAAATTTTATTAATGGATGCTTTATACAACTCCATATATTATAAATCAAACAAGAAACCTATTTCCATCTTTTAAGGGTACAGTGAAAAAGCTTTAATATTATTGAGGATAATTTTTATTAAGTTTAAAACTCCCTTTTTTTCAGTAATGAGACTGTTATGAGGATAATTTAATCTAGTTTGTCATGAGGCACCCCGGCTTGTTAAATAAGTTAATAAATGACTGTGCATTAATCAAAGTGACAAAGCTATGAAGAGCTGGGATGGGAGACAATTCTGGTGATAGTATTAATTAGTATTTAATTAGAAACTTAGGGCCCATAAATAAAAAAAAATCATGGTAGAGACATTTATGCAAATTGCTTAGAGCCTGCAGTGGAGTTAGCTTTGCTTTAAAGAAACATGATTTTTTTCCTGGCATACTGTACACAGCAGCGCTGTGGCCACGTCACGTGGCTTAAACGAGCTCTCCTTTTGTTTCCAATTTGTTCCAATTACAGGCCTGTAAATTCAAATCATTCTTTTGACTGCCTTGATTGAAATGTAGAGTTTCCACAATATCTGCTGGGAGTTCTTTTATATTTTTTTCTTTTAATAAAAAGGGAGAAATGTTTTAAAGACATAAAGAAAGAGCTGCAGATTCTTTTTCTGCTCTTTTAATTAAGATGTGTGCCACCATTTTCTAAGAACAATTGCGGATTCCATTTGGTCCACAAACAATGCCTCTTTTTTAATCCCGGTGCGCTATAACTAGGTTTTGTTATGTGATATTATGTGGAAGACTGCATAGACTCAACTGTCATCCTTTCTATGATAATCATAGCATTTTTCCCTTTTCTGTCAATACCGTACTTTGATAAATGGGCAATTTTTGATGCCCCCCCCAAAATAATAACCATTTGGTTCTGAACATCACTGCTTTCCTAAGGTACATGCCCTCCCTCTTTTCAGACTTTATTATTTGTTGCATTTATTCAAGAAAGGTTATCCACAGTAAAACTGCTTTTTCTATTCAACAGTCTATCTCTGTCATGGTTCATTTACGTGTGAGCATGACGGACTGAAGCCCGTATTATCCACAGCTGACAAGTGTCAGGCCGACAGTTCAATCAGCCCTTCCTTGAGATGGTGCCCAGGGCCCTGTGTTTGAAGTAGGACAATAAAGCAGGCAACACAATCAGGGCAAACTGATCCAATCCCTGCATGTAAAGGGGATTCTGCCTAATAACACAGTGCAGGTTTTTTCCCCTCTCCAAACACATTAGTCCTTAAACAGTGACTTGGCCCTTAAGAAAATCGGTGACTGACATGAAAATGCTGAAGTTTTAACGTGGTTGGTTTATCCATAACCTCATGGGGCTGCTTCTTTGTGCAGACTGGTTTTGTCAAAGTCAGAAAAATAATGTATTCAGTGTCTGATCATTTTTAGGGAGTTATTTGAATGGGATTTTAAGTCAGACATCCTGGTGTTGACACAGGGATCATTTTCTTGTCCTTTTGTTTTACATTTGTGGAACAGATCATTTGCATCGGCTAATAAAATTAAATCTCTGAAATGCATACAAAAGCAAGCTCCCTTCAGCAACGCTCCTGAATTCCCCGCACCAGCCGAGTAAGCAGGGTTGCTGGATGTGTTTCTTTATATTAGGTCTCTCTAGAACACAGGCTGTAATGCAAACACATCTTCAAAATTAGTGCTCCTTCGGCCTGGGTAATACCTGGACTCAAATGTACATTAAAGCATTTCACTACAAATCCTGACAATCAGCAGCAGAGCCAAAGTCGATAAAATGCTAATAACCTGCAGTCCACTCCTTGGAGGGACGGGGATACTGTTGCCAGGCTCTTCTGCAGCCTTCAGACCATTGCCTGTGAAAACCCTGGCAAGGGAAGGTTGCTCGCCTCTTTAGCAGGGGCTAGAACACTAAATGCCAGAGGACCCCTTAAAGCATCATAAAACTTTCAAACCTGAAGGTGCTACAGAGAACGTCAAATCCAACCTCATACTTTATGGGTGAGGCTCAGAGTGATTTTGTGACTCCCAAGGTCAAAGAGCTTGTGTGTGGCAGTGGAAGGGCAGGGTTAACAACAACAACGAAGTCCTCTGAATTTTGCTTCTCTTTCTCTGGCTGTGCTAGCAGGGCCAACTTAGTGTAGAAGGGTCTCATGGAAAACAGAATCCAGAGCGCAGAATGTGAGGAATGATGCTAGGAGCTACCACACACGACTTATGGTCATTTCCCTTCTTGGACAGTTCTGGGATTTCTAAGCAATGTATTCTCTGCGTGCTGGTTATTTATTCTCCATCTACACTGCCCTGGCCCCGCCCACCCATTACCCACATTCTCTGCCCTGCCTTGGCCCTGCAGACCACATCATCTGGGCTACCTTGGCCGCCAGCTTCTGGTTGGGTTGGAGACCAGGGGGCACCGACGGTCAATGAGGGGTGGGAGGAGAAAGGCCAGGCTGTGTCCTCCTTCCTCAGCTGCTGCCTTGACTCCCTGTCCCTGCAGAGGCTGTATCCCTCCAGCACTCCTGCTCCCACGGGGGGCCCTCCTCCAGGGAGCCCACGGTCCTGGGCACCCACAGTCCTGGGCCCCTGCCCTTCAGTTTCCTCTCTGTGGCTTTTCAGTCTTAGGGGCTAACAGCTCCCCACTGATGCTAGTCTGAGGTGCCTCCCATCTCTCGTTTGCCCACCTGACCTTGCCTGCACTTCCGAATGTAGTCCCTTCTATAAAGTCCCCAGCAAAACCATCTCAGGGGGATTCCATTTCCCACTGGGACCCTGATTAAGGCATGGAGTTACTTAGATTCCTAACTCGTCTTCCTACTTCCAGTCCACTAGTTCTTGACTTATTTGGAATCCCATAGAGAATCTGATGAAAGATATAGGTTCTCTCCCCAGGAAAAAAAAAAAAAAACACTTATACACATAATGCACAAAGTTTTGCAGATAATTGTAGAGTGTTCTCAGTCTCTTAAAGGCTATCTACAAATTCTCTAGGGCGCCTGTGAAACCCCCAACATCTCTGCTAAATGCACCTTCCTAAAACACCTATTTGTTCCATTCGATCAGATCACTGTGCTGCTCAGTAGCCTCCAGTGGTGTCCTACCAACTTCCAGAAAGCACGAAGCCCAGACTCCTCAGTACGGCATTTCAGGCTGAATCTGCCAGAGTCCTATTAACAAAAGAGCTAGAGAGAGGGAAGTAAATACAAGGGAAGTTGTAATGAAGGCGGAGAAAGAAGTGAACGGGCAATGCAAAGATTAGCATGAGCAGAAAGCCAGTACCTAGGGCTGCAGGGACGAAGGGAAAAGGTGATGTCACCAGAGCACAGGAGCCAGGGCTCCCTGGGGAAGCCAAAATCATGGCAGGGGCCCCTAAGCAGGAGCCGTAGCCCAGAAAAAGGCCTAGCCATGCTGGTGATGCCGTCCGAAGCAGACAGGGATATCCAGGCTTCTCTTTGCTGCTCTCCAATCTCCCCAGACCATGCTACTCAGGAGCCAGCTGACAGGGAGCCTGCAAGGGTACCCAGAGGTGTGAAGCAGGGGGAAGGTGGGGATGGACCTGAAGTCGAACAGGCCGGGGGGTCCCACAGAAGCCCCCCACAACCTGGCCTCCCCTGCCCACGGAACCACGATGGAACCTGGGTTGTCCCTGGAAGGCTCATTTCTTCTCGTGTATGTCATGCACCGACTGTGGCCAGCCACTAGTTCTCAGAGGAAAGCTCCAGAATTCAGCCCAAGAGTTGCAGATGAATATTCGAGACTGAGGCTGGTGAATTGCTCAGGCAAAAGGTGGCGAGGGAAGCTAATTAGAGTGAGAGACCACAGAGGCTTGAGCAGGCTGGCAGGGCTGCGATATCTCAGGCGGGACAAAGTCAGGAGTTTACTACTGGGATAGGCAGAGGCAGAAGCTTCGATGGAGACTTCGGAAAATGTGATTGATAGATTTGGAAGAAACCAAAGAAACCACACCCCTGGACTGTCAACTCCAGTCTTAAAGGAGCCAGATGCACTAAGAGCAGTGGTTGTACCTTGGAATGCCCTGGGAGCCTTAAAAAATAATGACGCCTGGGTCCCACCCCCCCCCCCGATGTGCTGGAGCTGGTTCTTAGCAGCTCATAAAAGACAGTTGTCAAATTTTTGGGAACTTTCAGCCCATTTTTAAACAGAACCATTATTAAAAATTAGATTATATAAGCTTATAATTAAATAAGTCTTATTAAAAATAAAGGTAATAAGTGCCCAAAACTTATTACTTTATAATAATTTCACTACTGTGCTTTTGAGGTTGCTTACTGCATCTGATTGGTAGTTATTACATCTCCTAATAAGGATGTGTTGTGCGTCTCTTCCCGATTCCATGCTCTGCACCATCCCATTGATAGCCTGTGGAATATTACACCGCAGGAATTAGCAAACACTATAAATCAGGGCTTGATTTGTTGTGCTGTTCATTGTCTAGATCAGGGGTCGGCAAACTACAGCACACGGGCCAAATCTAGACTGTAGTCTGTTTTCGTATGTCCCACAAATGTTTTTTAAAGGATTGTAAAAAAAAAAAAAAAAAAGGAGGAAGAGGAAGAGACCATTTGTGGACCACAGAGCATAAAATATTTACTATCCAGCCCTTTATGGAAACACTTTGCCAACCCCTGGTCTAGACTTAAGCAAGTAATGGAGTAGACGTTAATAATGCAAATTAAACTTAACGCTTGTCACGTCTGTAACTGTTAAACTGTGAATAGCACAGAAAGTGGAGGAAATATTCTTCTAGTATTGAAAACTATTAACTGGTCAGCAAAGAAGTCTGTCATGTCATTAATGAACAAGCAAAGTTTCAAGAGACCTTATTGCTTCACTCTCATCTTATTTGCTAATGTAAACAAAAATATCAAGCAACATTCATGGGTCAATGAGTGAATTTGGACAGTAGCCAAGCATTCGTTTGTAGTCTGATTTTGTCAAATCGCGGTTGAATTGCAGCCATAGGTTAACTACAGACACAAGAGTTCAGCCGAAATCCAGGAAAGCATTATCTGAGATCAGCTGGCTGAAGAACGTTCTATAATAGCGAGTACTGTGCATCTTATTGTCATTTGCAAGTTGTATGCTACACATCCTTGATATCAGTAAAATTATAATAAACTTACGCACATACATACGTGAATACCGGTTTTTTTCCCCAGAGAGCCTGTTATTAAACTCGTATCAGCACACACCCCACCCCTAGAATCTCATTTAATTGGTCTGGGATGTGACCTCGGCCTCAGGGTTTTCAAAACTTTCCCCAAGTTATTCCAGAGTGTGGCCAAGGTTGAGACCTGGCTCAGGAGAAAGGGCAAAATGCAGGGAGAAGAATCCCCTAAAGATTTTGTTCTCTTTGATCAGAAAGTCCACTGAGCCTGGACCAAGATGGCACTTGGAGTTGAGGGTGGGGGAGGATGGGGCTCCCCCAGGAACTGGACATGACTTGCTGGGATGATCCTTTTCCAGCTTGTTGGAACAGAATTGTCTAGGAACGGTGTTCTCACAATCTCGTAGACATGCAGCTGTTATTTCCTCTCCCAAAGTCACTCCCAGCAAAGACCCCTTTTCCTCTTCTGTCTCCTACCTGCATAGCACCCATCCCTCCCATGCCAGCTTGGCTCTCCCCTCCTCTGTCAGCCCTCCCCGGCTGTGACAGACACACGTGTGGCCCTCTCCAGTTCCCACTTGCCCCTTGCCAACGAGCCCTATTTATTAGGACAGTCCTCTCCCCAGCCATATACTGTTTCCAGGCCTTCCTTGTAGCCAGGTGTGGCCAACGGGACACAGTTTTGGCTAATGAGACCTGAGCCAAAACCTGACGAGGGTTTGGGGCATGGCTTGAGCTTTCCTGATAGAAGTGTCAGACGCAGCTGGTGCACACCCCGCCCACTTCTCTGCAGCAGTCATTTCCAGGGCATGAGGCAAGCAGCCAATATGCAAAGGGCTGGAAGTGTGGAAAAACAAAAGGAGCTGGCGCTTCGATGCCGTCACTGAGCCACAGCGCCAGCCCCTGACTTCTCGCCTTTGGAAGTCTCATTCTGTGAGAAAAAATAAATCCCTAATTGTTCAAGCCACTCCTGGTTGGATATTCTGTGGTTGCAACCAGATGCAATCCTAATAGAAATGCCAGTCCCACACACCCACGGTGATCGCCCCTTCTATAACTCTATACTCCTGCAGATTTGTCCTGTACCACCTGTAAGCACAATCTCCAAAATATGAATGGGTCGTGTCCTGGATATTTAATTAAAAATCGTTTGTCTGAAATGTAGATGCACTTTCCCTGTAAGAATGAATGATTCCAGAAAATCCAGAGCTAAGGTTTGTAGTGGTATGCCAACTCCTGGAATAATCAAGGTGATTAAAACCAAGATTTAGGCAGATGCTGACTCACATAGCTTCGTAAAGAAGTTAGGTCTCTAACAGTGATTTGTAAATAGAAAAGATATAATAAAAAATGATTCCAAAAGATTTGACTTTTGCCCACAACTTATTTTTGAGGGAGGAGGAATGTGTGTAGGTACAGCATGAACTCAGTGGGTTCATGTGCGTGGATCAGAACACAAAGGGTTTAGGGCAAGCAGGGCCACATCTTGGAAATGTATGAGGAAGGAGTCGGTGACAGCCGTACACTGAGTTTAACGGCCCACATTAGTAATAACTATTACACAGTTGCATTCTATTTTTGTATCACATTAATGGATATATTATTGGTAATTGTTCTTAATAGAATCACAGGAATGAGAGATGGGAATACTATGCGGTATGATGGAACGCTGTTCTCTTACCATTGATCATTATAATCAGCCTGCTCGTCGTTACTTACAAACCATACAACAACTTTGCCAATGAGGCAGACCAAAATGAGGAGATAAACAAAATTGGTTTCCTTGCTAAATGCAAAGCCTAAGTTTTAAGATATTTTGCTGAAGTTTCAAACTGATTGTCAATTAGTCAATGAGCTATGGCAGGCAGTGTATTTCTGGGTAATTAGTGTGTGTCTTGTGGGGGTTATTTGGCATGAGGCTGAGGGCAAAGTAATTTGTATCTCCCAGGAAGTGCAATAATTGCCTCAAGCCGAACTGCTTGGAAAGTGTATTAATTCTATTAGGAAACATTTATGTTATTTTATATGATATCCTGTATGTTCATGAAGTATACTCATAAACTATGAATTATTTATTTGGGGGGCTTTACCACATGAGTATGGCATCACTGATGACCAAGAAAAAGGGTGGGGGGTTGTTTGTGCAGTTGGAGAACTCATGTGTTGCCAGAAAAGGTACATGTTGGGTTTTGAAATTCATCTTATTAGGAGACCACCGGATCCTAGCAGGCAGAAGAGGAAGCGTGGAGAAAGGTGAAGTCAAAGGTAATGCCATTTGCTTAATACTAGCTTTTCAGGGAGCCAACAGGCCACCCGTTTGGGGTTCGCTGTGCAGTCTGTGAGAGAAGACCTGTGAGGGCTGAGAGCTAGGGAGAGCGTGGGCTTGACCTTGCTGCTTTGGGGCCCTTGCTTCCCAACCCTGTTCAGGAGGTTCAGGACATGACAGAGGCATTCATTCATTCATTCATTCATTCATTCAACAAATGTTTACAAATGAATGCTCAGTGTGCTGGTTATCTGTTGTTATGTAGCAAATGACTCCAATTTAGCCACTTAAAACAGCACACGTTCACTATCTCCCAGCTTCTGTGGGTCAGAAATCATGCGAGGCTTAGCTGGGTCCTCTGCCTCACGGTGTCTCACAAGGCTGCAATCACGGGTCAGCCCAGAGCCTGTGGTCCCCTCTGAAGGTTCATCTGGGGAAGGGTCTGCTCCCAAGCCCTCAGTTTCTCAAAGGCTGCTGGACTGAGGACCTAACTTCTTTGATAGCTGTGGACCAGAGCCCACCCCCAATTCCTTGCCAAATGGGTCTCTCCAATATGGAAACTTGCTTCATCAAAGTATGCATGCCAAGAATGCAATGGAGTCTGCTAGCGAGGCAGAGGTCACAGTCTTTTGAAACTTACTTGCAGAAGTGGCATCCCATCACCTCTGCAGGCTAGTGATTCAAAGCAAATCACTGATTCGGATGGCATGAAGGAGCTGGGGTTGCACACACGTAAGAAATCTCCGGGCCCCTCGTGAAGCCTGCCCACCACAGCCAGCCTCCGCCACCAAGGCTTCCCAGCCTACCAGAGGCTCTGAGGGCTGAAAGGGAATAACAGGAGACACCTAATTTAGCCTGGGTGAGTAGGGGAGGCCTCTCCGAGCAAGTGACATTTAATTTGAAGACTCAATAATAAAGAAAAGTTAGTTAGGTACAGAGCTGGGGAAGAGCATGACGTGTTTGAGGCACTGAAACAAGATCTGAGTGGCAGGGACAAGTGCACAAAGGGGAAGGTGGGACAAGGTGAGGTTGGAGAGGTAGGCAGGGGCTGGATCGTGCCGGGTCGCAGGTCAGGATGAGAAGTTTAAATTTTATTCTGAGTGCAAGTGGGAAGCCACGGGAGGATTTTAAGCACAGAGTGACATGATCCCATTTACATTTTTGAAAGATCACCCTTGCTGCTGCACAGAGAATGGATTGGAGGCAGAGAGAGCAGTTAGGAGCCTCTGCTGGCAAGAGGAGGTGATAACCTGGAGCAGGAAGGCAGCAGGGGACAGGGAGAGAGGTGGACGCGGGTGGGAAATGTTTCAGAGTTTAAAAGCAACATCCTCGGAGAGAACACATGTCCATCAACTTACCAGTTTCCTTCACTCTCTCCTCTTTGCCCATTTTTTAAGAGAAATAAAGAGAAAGATGAAGAAAGAGTCCTGTGACCACAGTGAGAAGAGAAAGAGGTGGACAGAGTAAGACAGCTGGGGATGAGACGAGAGGGCCCAGTGTGAGGATGGATGGAGAACAGCGCGGGAAGAACGGGGACCCATCGCTGCCCCCCTCGGCTGGATCTCCTCGGCACGCCGCGTGACTTTTCCATGCTTCTGTTTCCTCTTCTGTAAAAATATCTGCCTTTCAGGATTACCATAAGGATTAAATTAAATAACAAGCTCATCCAGATCCTGATAATTTTCTACACAGCTCCTTGACTCGCTGTGCTCAGATCCCTACTTAGTTGCCACAACCTCCCTGCCTGCTCCAGCCGAAGTAGCGCAGCCCATCTCCCCACTTCTCTAACCCCGCACCCCGCTTGGGTCTGCCTGACTTACTGTGTCCACCCTTCGTCCTCAGGGCCTAGGAGAGTCCCCGGCATGCAGCGGGTGCTCGGGACTGGGCGCTGAGTGGGGCAGGGTGCCGATGCTGAACAAGGGCGTCCCGGCCAGGGGGCTCCAGTATTTCCAGGTGCATCACGGACAGTGTGGAGAAACCTGTTTAAGGAGTGGAGTGAGCAGCAGCGACTCATGTAGCTGCGAATGACTCATATAGCGCTTTACAACGTGCAGAGGACTTTGCTTGCCCCCCTACCTCCTAGGTTTTAATCCTCCTAGCCGGTCTCTGAGATGGGTAATGTTCCCATTTACAGACGAGACAATTGAAGAAGAAGGGAATTAATAAATCTGTCCAAGTCCAGAAACAACGGACACTGGGAAATAAGCCAGGGCCCTGACTTACTACGAATTTACTGCAATCGGGCAAAAGCGTGAGTGTCCTTCTGACTCACCAGTAGCTATACAGATCTCTGTGCACTGTAATCCTACACCTGGTCCTCTGGTGTCTCCCTTCCTCCTCTCCACGTTTCCATCCCCTGCTCTCTGAGGCGGCTGACACACAGACACTGTGCATGTGACATACCCAAGCCGCACCCAGCGGGGTGGCAGCGAGCCAAGCAGCCAGTCGGCTTCCCCACACTCCAGAGTGTCTTCCTTCTTTCAGAAGAATTCACTTATGTCTCGCTGCATTTCTTAGTTCAGTTTAATCCTACCATAGACTCCTGGCCTGGATACTCTTCATTATTTATAAAAATACAGAAATGACACGCCTTCACTTTGGTTCACATGCATTGGTCCCACAAGTACTGTGTACCCAGTTGGTGTCAGGCGTTGTGCTAGGAACTGGGACATGGTCAACCAGAGAGAGACAGTCTCTGCTCAGGGAGGTCACATCTAGAAGGAAAAGCAGACTTTAGGTATGAATCAGTGTTTAGTTAAGATCGTGGTTGGCTACAAAGGATATGTTCAGGGTGACATGAGGGCTTGAAAGGAGAAACCTGTACGAGCTTGTCTTGGGGGTCAGGAGGGTCCCCCCGAGGAAGGGTCACTTACAGAGGTCTGAGAGACAACTAGAGTTAGTCAGACAGGAAAGCAGAACATCCTAGGCACAGAGATCAGTGTACAAGAGCCCTGAGATCTGAAAGAACTTCTAGAAACACAAAAGCAAAATCAAAAAAAAAAAACCCTAACAAACAGTAAGCATGAAGAGGCCTGGCGTGAGATGGAGCCGGGAGGGGCCGCCCCACCTCACCTGCTTCTTCTCCAGGAAGAGCAAGAACGACAAGGCCATAACCTCGGTCTCACTGGAGGGCTTTAGCAGAAACATCACTGGCATTAATTTGCACCTAGAAAGAAGTGTCATTACCTCTCCGGCAGCATCTTGATAATGTCTTATCTTGGGAAAGTGTATAGCTTCCGTCTTCTTCGTGATGCAAAATGGCTTTGTGATAACCAGCCATTTGTGTCCACTCAGCAGTCGTGGATTTGCAAAGTCAGCTTAGTGGATGGGAGCTGGCCATGTCTCCCTCCCGGGGAAATGCACCTTTTGCTCACAGCCATGGGCTCTGAGGCGGTGTGCTTCCGGAAGCCTCCACCTGCAGTTGCTCTTCTTCCTCGGTTCCTCCAGGTTGGTGGTTCTCAGCGGGGACATTGTGGAAGCTGGAGGGAGACATTTTTGGTTGTTCCCATGATTGTAAAGCACCACTGCATTTATTGGGCAGGAACAGAGCTGTGGACACTCTGCAACGTATGAGACAGGTGGTCACAACAAAGAATCACCCAGTGTCCCACGTGACTTTGAAGTCCCACCAGATATGGGTGTAGGTGGAAAATCTATTTATAGCTTTCTGAGACTAGAGCCGGTGTTTTGCATATAAACACAAAATATTTTTTGCACAGTTCAATATACACTGAATTATTCAATAATGAAACCGTGGTGGAAATGGAGGGAAGATTTACCTTGTTTTCTTTAAAATTTTCCCCAGGGTTAGTCACCATTTCCGAAAGTCACATCATGGTATTTGAGCCAGTGGGGCACACCTGTATAAATCTGTCTTTGAGACTGTCACATTCATGGCGATTATGTCTATATGTCTTATTTCAAAATGCCAACTCTAAAGAAAATGTCGTCTGTATTCAGTTAAATGTTGTTTTACTTTTCTTAAAACCAAATGCGTTCTTGGTAAGAAGAGGAGAGCAGCACGTGCTCCTAGGTCCCTGCCTAGGTCCCCGTCACTACAGGAGTGGTCCACAGACCAGCAGCATCTGCGTGGACTGGGACCTTGTTAGAGGGAAACATCTCAGGCTCTACACAGATCCACTGAATCCAAATCTGCATTTTAATCAGATCTCCAGATAATTCGTATGCACATAAAACCTCTTCTAGGTTCCAAGGGCTTGAGCATTGAAAAAATACATTCTTTTATTATACTTTCCTTTTATTTCTCCTCTTTATTGCAGTTAGGACATTACATTAATTTTTTCTAATTGTATGTAAAGGTAGATTATATTATCAATTTCACCTCAGGAAAGTGGTAGGAGTTACCAAATATATGTTAATGAGAGAGAGCATTGGTTCTGATGGGGTTGAGCACGCTGCTCTGGGACCCCTGGAATCCAGTGGATCTTGGGGGCCTCTAAACAAGAATAGAACTTGGGAGTCAAATTTCTCTGGACTTGGCCATTTATAAACTCTAACAACTCATATATATGTATCTCCAGCTACAAAATAATGTGTATTGCATTCAGCGCACACTCAACACGACCCTGCTTTCTACACAAACGCCAGCCACATCACACAGTAAACCTTGCTGTTTCCTATGGGGCCAGGCCACACTCATTTACTTGTTCTAGAAATGTTTGTTGATTTCCTTCCACATGCGATGCAACGTCACAGGGCTATGAGTAATAAGAAGGCAGAGTCCGCCTCTGTGGAGCTTAGGAAGGTGTAGAGCAGAGCTAGGTGGCTCGCAGACACGCAGCTAAAGAGTTAGAAAGTGCTAAGTGCCCTGAGAGAGGTACGAATAACACAAGACCCAGAGAGAGTGTGAGAGAGGCAGAGATCACTTACAGACTGTGGGAAGGTCGCTGGAAGTCCACGGAGCCTTCCATAGCTGCCCGGAAACCCGGTTTCCCTCCACAGCTCCTGCTTCCCCCATGCAGCTAGTTAAGCCTTTGCTATTTTTCTCAGACCTGGTTTGATACGTCTGCCCCCTCAACCTCATGAGTTGCCCTTGTTTCCTTCTTCTCAAAGTGAGATAATTCACAAGGTGGGAACTCCTTCTAATTCCCACCATTATCTCCCCGCACCTCCTACCCACCTCCCACCCCTGCCCTTCTCTCCTCCTCCCCTCCTGTCGCTGTGGCAGGACTGTGCCTACCCCTGGCTAAGGCTTCTCTGTGTTCCGCCTCGCTTCCTACACACACCTCTCTTCTCCACGGGTCGTTATCTCCCTCCCCTACAAGGTCGGCACCACCCTTTCTACTGGGTCCTCCCTATTGACTCCAGAACACTCTTCAGTGTCTTCCAGTGTTATTTTTAACCACCACTCAGACCTGCCTTCCAGTCAAACTGCTGACCTCTCCTCTCCTTCACGACCAAACTCCTTTAACAACACAGTGATGTGTCCACACTCTCTATCTCCACTCCTCAACTCCCACGTGTTCTTCAACCCTCTGCAACCAGCTTCTGACCTCATCATGCCACAGAAGCCCCTCTCACCCACGTCGCCATCAACCTGCTTGTTACTAACACAGCAAACTCTTCACCGTCTTCAGCCCACTTGAACTTGCAGCAGCATTTGACCCCACCAGTCAGTCCCTTGGAATAGCTTCTTCCCTGGGTTTCCATGACACCACACCCTGCCCATCTTCCCCACCCGACCTCCCTCTCCTTCTCAGTCTTCTCTCTGGGTGTCTCCTCTCTGGAATCTGGTGCACCTGGGGGTTCCGTCCAAGGCCCTCCTGTCTCCCAATAAACAATTTCTCTGGACCTGGCCACTTAGCTTCTTTAATGACTCTTAAATCTATCACTCAGCCCAGTTTTCTCTCTCGGACATATTTTTTAGATAACTCTATTTAGATGTCCCAAAATACCTTAAACTTAGAATACTCAAAATTATACTAATTCATATCTCCTCCCTACCTGATCCTCATCCCTTGACCTCTATGCAGTGGATGCCCCCTGTCCACCCCTTTGCCCCGGCTAGAAACAGGGGCATCATCCTTGACTCTTTGCACAACTACATGCCAAATCAGTCGCCCTCGAGTCCATGCCTTACACTACAGCCGGAGTCAGCTCACGTACCAACACCGTCACCTTGCCACTCTGCCTAAAACCCACCCTTGGCTTCCTCAGCACCCTCAGGATAAAGTCCAACCCCAGCGAACTTCTCCTAGTGCTTCACTTCCTTCCCATATACCCTCCAACCTCAGACTAGCTGGATCTTTCTAAGGTATCAATCCGGTCAAGCGACCCTGCCCGCACACTTCCAGAAGCTCTGATGGGTCCCTCATTGCCAATAGGGCCAAACCAAACATGTTAATGTATAAGATTCTGTTAGTAAAAACATGGAGCATTCAGAATGGCTGGAATGTTGCTCAGAATGTCTGTGGCACAGTGTCCTTCAGGGAGGGAAAGGGAGGAGCGGAGAGGTGCAAGGAGCTGGGGCAGGGAGGGCCTTTACTGACAAAATAAGGAGCTTGAACTCATCCCGGGAGCAGTGGAGAACACAGCTTCGCAAGGGTTTAAGAAGGTGAGAGATTTTGTATAGCAGCCACCTTGGGTGTCCCACTCCCCGGGTTTCAGCCTGGGCTGCGGTGGGCAGTTAGTTCAGTGTGGATGCAGGCATCCCTGAGAGCGTCCAACCACAGGCATGACCCGCCTCAGCTTACACCATGGACATGTCCACCTTCGGCCTCGGTGACTTCTCCAGGATAAAAATAGTCACAAACTGTGTAAAAATACTATGGACGTGCACACACACACACACACACACACAGACACACACACACACACACACACACACACACAATTCCCAACGGCTACAGGGTAAGGGAGGAGGAAGAGGCGAGCCTGAGTTCAATTGTTCAAGCCTGGGCGACTGGGAAGACGCAGGTGCCACTGGCAGGAGCAGAGAGGGCCGATCGCGAGACAGAGGCAGCTTGGGGCGTTGGGGTGAGAAAATCAATGGGCAGCAAAAAGAGAGGCAGGGAGCCAGGTCACAGGAGCAGAAATGGAAGCAGCTCAGGAAGTTCAACCTGCAGGGGAGAAAACTTAGGGAGCACACAGAGCTCTCTTCAAATACTTGAATGTCTGTCAGGAAGGAGCATCCAGAAAAGGGAGGGGTGAAGGATTGGGAGCAAAGGCAGAAATCACAAGGAGATGGTTGTGGCTCAGTCTGTGAGAGCACCTTCCGATCTCTGCGCTGACTGTGAGGGAGACAGACCCTGTCCCCAGGACTCCTCACACGCATGTGCAGGAGGCTGCAGGGCAGACTCCAAATTCCAGAGGGAGGTTGAACTAGGAGACGTCATGTCCAGCTCTGAGGGTCTGGAGTTCTGTTCTGCAACCTCCAGCTCCCTCCCTCTCATTCCTGACGCTCCTGCCTTCACATTTGTGGTGCAGCCTCATCTGGGTTCTGCCTCAGGAGCAACCCTGGGCAAGACCAGGAAAGAGGAGGAGCTTGCCCTGAGGCCCCCACACACTGCCCTCCCCAGTGGCCCCCTCCCACCCAGGTGCCCAGCGCGGTCCTCACACCCCTTCTGGGCTTGCCCCCAGCACTGCACAGCCCAGGCTCTCTAGTGCCTCCAAAGCATGTCTGTCTGGGTGTCCTGCTCTCTGGGGTGAGACACTGATAAACTGAGCACTGCTCTTGATTGGAAAAGAAGTGACTCCATTTGCACACAGTGAGACAGAGCAGTGAGCCAGGCACAAGTGGTCAGGTGGAGCTCTCAGTGCCCCTCGACCATAAAATACACCCACCAACCTATTCCTCTAGGACCGCCTCTTACCCTGAACTCTGCGTGGATCTTTTCTGACAGCGGTTCCAGGAAAGGGCAAAGACTGCTTATGCAATATGTCCTTTGTTGTCCTTTTCTGGACAAAAGGGGGCTTTGACTCAAAACATTTGTTTAGGAGAACAATACTGACACAGAGAGAGAGAAAGAGAGAGAGAGAGAGAGAGAGAGAGAGAGAGAGAGAGAAAGGGGAAGGGGAAAGAGAGAGAAAGGGGCAGGGAAGAGAGAGATCAATTTGTTTTTTAAAATCAAATTGGCAGATTCATGATCCAGTCTTCCAGGGAAGAAAAAGTGTCTTTGAACAAGTTCTAAGGAAAGAGAAATTATTTCTGGTCCTACATTAAATAAATATTTTTTAACACCTGCAGTGATCTAGGCACTAAAGGGGACAAAAATAGAATTTCAAACACATCCCTTGTCCTTAGAATTGCATTGTGAAGAATAGACACACGGGAAGCCAAGTGGCAATGCAGGCAGCAGGAGAAGGTGAGGGCCATGTGGCTGGACAAACCCAGTGGCCCTTAACCCCAGGGTGCCTAAGAATCCTTGGGGTACAGAGTCATTAAAAAGGGGGAGTCATTAAAAGTGCAGATTCCTGGGCTCTGCTCAGGAGATCAAATTCACTACGTCTCTGGTGAGTTCCAGAAATCTGCATTTTAAATGCACTTTTGAATAATTCCAGTACAGGTGGTCCACAGACCACCTCTGACAAGCACTGGTCTAGCCAGCAGTCCTGTAGATGTCCAGAGGGGAAAGGAAGCCCGCTGGGCAGGCCCGGGAAGAGAGCTGTTTTTGTGTTTAGACATTAAAAAGCTGACAAGGAATCCTTTGCATTCCTCCTCTGCACAATTGAGCATTTTGAAGGGAAGCCAATACCTTGCCATTATCTGGAGAATGTGCAGTTGGCAGTAGGAATGAAAAGGGATGCACGCAGCTGAGTCCAGGACTGACGAAACCAGTTTATCTGAACCTGATTCCAGGGCATTTTGATGCTGAAAGGTGGTGTTAGGACTCACTGAAGCTTCACATCTATTGTTTTTCTTTTCCTGGGTGGCTCTGCCAAAGACCTTATAGATATCATTATTTTCAGATTACTGTTATTACACACATTCCTCTTGAATCAAATACTACTTTGTTTTTATCTCCATAGAGCAAGACCAAATCTCAGTTGTTTTCTTATCTTTATATGTAAAACAATTCCAGCAGTTAAGTCTCAGATGGGAAGAAAAATTAGCTAAGATCTTGGGCAGAGATGCCCAGACTGAAGACTGACTTAACAGTTTCCCCATCACCAAGTGGACAGGGCGGAGCCCAGATTCCTGTGCACACACCAGATGCTGGGCTTAAACTGCATCATGAGCAAATAAAGTTTGATATAAAGAAAAGTGTTTCTGCAATTTAGCAAGAATGAGTGATTGACAAGTAACACTATCCAGAAACGGACAAATTGTCATATCTGCCTGCTACCCCCGGGTCACTTCCTCCATGGAATTTCTGGCCCGGTGAAAGTGAAGTCATTGCTTTCTCCCTCGATGGATTTCTCTATAGAGAGTGCAGAACACAAGGGAGAAATAGCTGCAAGCTTTTTGAAAGCCATGGGGAGACTGTGGGATTTTGTGGGCTGGGCCTGCCTCAGACTCCATTTCTCTCTGCAAGGCAGCTCTAGTATTTACAGAGTTGTTTAGGCTCTTGGTGGGGTGGGAGGGGAGAGACACTTTAATGAGTGACTTACAAGCTAAAAGTCAAAGGATTTGTTATGGCAAGTGATATTTTATTCAGTACATAAGCTGTCCTGCTGACTTGGGACCTGGCCTGAAGAGGCTGAGTCAAGGGAAGACACCTGCCTGATTTGCTTTGGCCTAGAACTTGGGCTTGTCTCAGGCCAGCCGGTTCCATATGGGCCTCGGGAATAGGGTGGCCAGATAAGATACAGGGTGCCCAATTAAACTTGAATGTCATTAAAAAGAACAAATCCTTTTCAATATAAGCATGTCCCATGGAATGTTTAGGATACCCATATGCTTAAAAAAGGTATTCATTGTTTTTCCGAAATTCAAATTTGACTGAGCATCGCACAGTTTTATTTGCAAAATCAGGCAACCCTATGCTGTCGTGGTGTGTAAGCACCATGCTTCCCCAGGTTCTTACGCAGCATCCAGATCCCCACCAGGGCCCCTCAGAGTGTGATCTGGCCTTAAGAGGCTGAGTCGAGGGAAGACACCTGCCTGATTTGCTGAGTGGGGTGTTTATCCATTTGAGATGTCCTGAGAGATGGCATTAGTCGTGAAGGAGGGAACCTTGCAAGGTGGAGACCTCAAGGCCAGTAGTTTATGCTTCCACGCTATCCAAGAACAGCATAGATGGAAGTAAATACCTAAAGGCCCTCTATAGGATGGGGCTGGCCTGACACAGGAGTTATTGAACAAGGCCAGACTCAAAGACTGCCCTCTGCTCTGTGGCTAAAGGATCCCGAAGTACAGTCCACTGCTTAGCCTGACTGTATTTTCTACTGTGCTTCTTAAAGATTGTGTGTACCAGTTTTCTGAGGTGCCCATCTTCTCAAGACACTTCTGAGCTTCCACTCTTGAACTACAGCCTCAAGCCCTGAGAGCCAGCAGCCATCCACGGAGCCCTGCATGTGGACGCTCAGGGGTTTCCTTCAGACACACCTCCCAGCCCCAGTGCTGCGCTCCTGTACGCATCGGCTTCCTGTGGAGCCAGTGCTCTTGAACGGTCCCCTGCTCACTCTTCTTCTCTTGCCTGGTACAACCTTGGTAAGCTGACCCCAGATCCGGGCTGCTTGCCCTGGGCACCAGTTGGCTACGTTACAGGGCATTACTGCTGGGATTTGCTCTGGACTCTGAAATATGCCACCTCAGCCAGCCTAACTCCCCAGATCCTGCCAGCCTGCTCTGCCCAGAGAGAAGATGAGACACTAAGACTATTCAGCGTCTGTCCAAGCCTTCTCCTGGGATCATGAATTCTATACTCTGCTCACACGTTGTGTGAATAATGCTTCCCCCTTTGCCCCAAAAAGTCCCTTAGGCAAGTTCAACCCCATGTGCCAGTAGTTCAGAATTTTGGAACCATGCTCTGTTTACATGACCACCTCTTGGCCTCGGGTGGCCAGGGCGTGATGGTGGGGAAGCCCAGGAAGACATTTCCGAGGCGGCAACCTTCAGTCTCCTCTTCTTGCAGTCTCCCTCCAGCTCTGAGGTCATCCCATTCTCTAGACACTTCGTCCTCAACTATATTAGGGATCCCTGGGGCAGTTGCACTAAGGTTTGATAGAAGGATAAGGTAATGTCACATTTTTGAGTTTATTAACCTGAAAAAGCATAAACCTACTAAGTTTGGGAGGCCCGAAGCATATTCTAAACAGACAGCATCTCCTCCCTGACCCAGTTCTCCTACAGAATCTTGGGAACACGTCCGTCTCCTCAACTTAGCAGCCGCAGACAGGCTGGTTTTTCTCAGCGTTATTCTCTGGGGCTGAAGCTGCAGTTTGCCCGATTTGGCCCTTGCATATTATTTAATTGTTTATCTTGACATACAGGTTTGTCCCAGAGGGGGATGTTTAAAAAGCGTCATGACATCCCTGGATATAGAGAGAAACGCAGCTACACTTACCTTGGCCTCCCTCCTGCCAGACTCCTCCCAATTATTCTGCAGGCTGCTCTGCCCCGAGGGCAGTTTGCAGCTCCAGGGGACTGGAATTGGCTTTAAAAAATTCCTTCCTCTCTGTGCCCCATGTGAGGGGGCATTGTGTGCTCTCTAAATAATAAGCCTGGCTTTGTGTGACCTAACTGGGCAGGGCCCTTTGAGAGATTTTTCAGTTGCAGAGAGAGCAGTCAGCTGCACCCTAGGAAACCAAGAAGTTTCCAGACCAAGGAGGGAAGTCAGTGACAGCAAGACATTTTTTTTCCTTAAGTTGTATTGTGAACTAATTCCTCTTTCTCCCTCTCTCACTAGCATTTAGAGTAATTAGGTTAAAGTGCAACGGAAGAATCCAAAGGATCTAACAAATCATGACATTTAATCAGATGCACCCTACCCCACACATCACCATCAAAATAAAAAGCAATCAACAAATCATTTTAGAGCACTTCTTACGTGCAAGGCATTGTCACTGATCAAGGTAGTTACTTCTTACATTTGCTGTCAGGATGCAGCACTAGCTAGAAGCTAAACAGTTAGAAAGAAGTAGAAGACACAGCCCTTAGCCTCTGGCTGACAACCCATTAAGAAAAGACCAAAATTAACTGCCTCCACTGTACCAGTCATGGTGCTGGGAATTCACATGCATGAATTACCTCATTCAATCACTTCCATAATTCTGAGGGGAAGACAGTAGTTCTCCATTTCACAGATGTGGAAACTGAAATCCAAAGAGTATGTATATAGAATAACAGGCAGAATGATGCCTCCCCTCCTTCAAAGATCCCAAAGCCTGTGACTATGTTACGTCAAAATGGCAAAAGTGGCTTTGCAGAGATGATTAAGGATCCTGAGACAGGGGGATTATACTGGATTATCTCAGAGGGCTCAATGTAATCTTAAAGGTCTTCAGAAGAGGTAGGTAGGAAGGTCAGAGTCACAGTGATAGAGATGTGGCAATGGAAACAGAGATTGGAGTACTGTGTGGCCAGGAGCCAAGGAATGCAGGCAGCCTCTAGACACTGATCAAGAAAGAGATTCTCCCCTGGGGCCTTCTGAAGATGCCCAGCCCGATGACCCACTTTGGACTTCTGATTTCCAGAACTGTAAGGTAATTGTCTTAGTCCATTTTCTGTGGCTATAACAGAATGCCACAGACTGGGAAACTTACAAAAACAGAAGCGTACTTGGCTTGTGGTTCTGGAGGCAGGGAAGTCCCAGATCAAGGGGCTGCATCCTGTGAGGGCCTTCTTGCTGCATCATAACATGGCGGAAGGTACCACATGGTAAGAGAATGAGTAATAAAGAGAGAGAGAGAGAGGATGAGGGCCAGAATGTCATCCTTTTGTCTAGAGTCCACTCCCCTGATAACTAGCCTACTCCTGTGATAATGGCATTAATACATTTGCGAGGACAGGGCCCTCATGACCTAATCACTTTTTAAAGGTGCCACCTCTCAACACTGTTATAATGGCAACCAAATTTCAAATAGGTTTTGGAGGGGACATTAAACCATAGCAGTAATAAATGTATGTTATTTTCAGCCACTAAGTTCATGGTAATTTATTGCAGCAATAATAGAAAACTAATATAGTGTGCCCCAAGTACATTCCACAGTGGACTTAGGTGGTCATACAAGGTTACTACAAAGTGGTAGAGCCAGGCAGGGCTGCCATACTGTCCAGCTGGCCCCTGGAGTTCTGCAAGGCAAGGGCCCTAGAGCAGGATTCAAATCAAGTCAGTGTGTCCTTGAAGTCTGTGTCCTTTCTTTTTTGCTAATCTACTTCCTGAAGACAAATTTTAGGGCTAACATGAGTAAAACACCAGAAGAGAAAAATTCTGTAACATGATGTTTAATGAATAAGTAAGGAATTCAGGAAATGAGTGAGTTACAAAAAAGAGTTACTGGTGCATGCTAAAGTGATCAGGGAAGTCTTGGTAGAGGTGGCACAGCTTACCCTGGGCCTTACAGCATGGATAGATTGGAGGTGTCACTAGAGGCAAACAGAAGGTCTCGCAGACAGGGCAATGACTTGATAGAAGAACTGCCCTGGAAACAGGACAAACCAAACTTCCCACCCTATTTCCCTTCCTCCTACCCTCACCCTGTTCTCTGCCTGTGGATTCCATTAAATCTTCCAACAAAGTCTTGGCAAAGGCCTTGGACAATGTCCTGTGGTCTCTCTTGCCTTATGAATGTCAAGTCTTGACCCAAAGAGGCATAATTTGTCTTTCTTGCCCACAGTTGCCCAGCAGATCAAGCCTCCCAGGCCATTGTTCCCAGGAATCAGGAACAAAGTGTTCTCAGTTCTTTAAGGGCAATCAGCATACGCTTTGCTTGTAGGTAGCCAGTTAGATCCAGCACATCCAGATGAGGAAAGTTTGGCTTAGAATTCCACACTTCAACCCCGGCATGACAATTTCATTAAACACAAGACGGTGAGTTCAGAAATATATTTTAAACCACCTTTAATTTATAATTAAGTAAATTATAAGAAAGGTGACATATGACAAAAATGACCCTGGAGCAGAAGTCCCAACCTCTCCATTCTTGTGTTCTGCTGTCACCTGCAACATAATGTTGAGCAAACTCTGTTACATCATCTGTGAAATGAGAAATTGGACTTAAAATTCTCAGAATCAGTTAAGATACTTTGGGCCATAGGCGACAGAAACCCTGATGCAAACTGGTTTAAATATTAAGAAAATGTATGCTCCTGCAGAACAGAAAGTTGAGCAGCAGGGCAGTGCAGGGGTTAATTTGGTGGTCCAACAATGTCACCAAGAACCTGGATTCTTTCTATCTTTCTCTCTGCTCTTGCCACCTGAGTATCAGCGTCAGCCTCATGCTGGCAGTAAGGTGGCTGCTGTGATTCTAGCATCACATCCAGGCACGGAGCATCTGGAGGAAAAGGAGAGAGAACGCCCAGCCCCGCCCCTCAGAAGACATCCCCTCACATGGCATTGGCCACAATTGAGTGACATGTGCCCATTTCTGAACCAATCACTGGAAAGAAGACCCCTCAAGAGGTGGTATTTCAGCCTCTCTTGGAGACGTAAGAGACAGGAGGACAACTGAACAAAATCACACCGGATAGAAAACTTATAGTGACCTCTATTCTTTCAAAGGTCCCTTCCAGCTTTAAAAATTTCACAAATTAAGACCTTTGTTTGCCTGGTATGTTTAAACCCCCAATCTACAGGCCTACATAGAGCCATGCACTGTGCTATGAGACAGGGGTACAGCAATGGGCAAGAGGCTTTCGTGGAGCGTTCAGTCCAGGGGAGCCTGCCCACACCACAGCCGTGGCAGCCAGTCACATTGCTCCAGCCCCTGCAATGAGTCCTCTCCAACCATGACCCTGGATACGGTCCCGTAGTGTTGGTTGTGTAAATAAATAAGAGAAAATGGTTGCTATTAATTTATGCAAGTTACATTTGAAAAACTAACCAACCAACATCCCCGTTCTCTACCCTGAAACTATCTTTAAAAACTGTATGGAATGACACAGTGACAAACAGAGTGGTAGATGGGGCGTTACAATTTCTTAAAAGGAAATTCAAATTGGCTACTAGAGTTTTTGACTTCACATTGACCATCGGAAGACTGTGTCTTTTTAAACTCATTTCCAGAGCACTTGAATGAGGAATGACATTTTTTCCCCTAGCGTAGACCTGGTCCCTCGAGTTATTTCCTCCAGCTACAATGACTTTTCTAAGGAAAAGAGAAAATAGAGATGGATGGATGTTTGATGGAAAATTTTACACTTCTCGTTAGTCTTTTTTTTGTGTTTGCTCAAGTCCAATTACCTGTGTCTTTCTTCTCTGGCTAGATTAGTAACTATTCAATTCAACCAAAGCATAGAACACTGTCACTAAAATGATTGTTCTTCTCCCAGCAGGATACTTAGGTTTTGACTGAGTAATCAAACTCTGTAAGAAATTTCTCCAAGATATTTATTATACCAAGTAATGGGAACAGGAGGTATGTTTTGTTATATAATACATTATAACTAGCTAGAAGAATAGAGGAAAAAAAAAACTCTTCCTTAAACATGAAAGTCACACTACCCATCTTCCTTAGCACACATGGTGATAAATGTACGTGCCCCACCTCGCGACGGTTTTGCCAGACGATCGTGAGAAGAAGAAGCATGTAAAGCAATAAGTATATTTGAATGAAAGAATAAAGCATTCTTAAAGTTCTAATTTTTCTACCCAATCATTGATGCCAGTTGTTGAACTGTGGGTGGGGAAGGCATTCTGTCCTTGTCATGAGGCTTGGATTTGCCATGTAACACTGAAGTGAATTTTATCAGACCTGCAGTGACACTTAAAATCTCTCTTTCCCACCATTGAGTTTCTAAGCAGCCCCACTTGCAGATGCCACATTGCCTCACAGGAGGTCCTTTTCCATGCCCTGTCCTTGGTGGAGCTGCTAATAAGCCGTGAAATGGCCAAACCAGGAGAAAAACAAAGCCCCAGAATCATCTACAAGCTGAATAACTACTATTAATACTCGAAAAATGGTGGGCCCAACAGTGACCACAAGAGACTAGGCCAGATTTGTTCAATTTCTTTCAGATTGTCATTTCAGGTCCTGGCTTTGTCCTATCTCACAGGCTATCTCATTGAAATAGAAAAGCACATTAATTTGGTGGAGACTTCTTATTTCATGCCTGTAAAATCACATGTAGCATTGATTTTTTTTTTTAAACATCTTTCACCTTTCTGCCTGAGGTTTTTCCTTGGGTGGAAGGCCTCTTTAAGGTCCTTTGCTTTTCATTTTCCTAGGATCTATGCTCTGAGCCTTGATGCATTAGTCACAGTTCCGAGGTGGGGATAGGTCAGATAACTTTACAATCAAAACTCAAACCTCAACAGATGGCTCCTTTATTCCAAGAAAATGCAAGGACTTGTAGGGCTCCTGTGGTAATGGGATTTGACCTGAACGTTAAGAGATGTCAGAGTCAGCAGCAGGAATTCAGGTCTGGGAGCAGGCACTGTGGGCTTCCTGCTCAATTTCAACCAGGCCAAGCGACTGCAGGATCTTCCAGCCCAGCGTTTGACCCGGGATGTGCTAAAAAGACAAATTCCTGAGAAAACCGCAGACAGGCTGGCCACATTCTCCAAATGTGGCCCTTGAACTACCACGTACATCAATTCACCTGAGGACTTGTTAAAAACGCAGGTTCCTGGGCCCCATCCCTGGCACTCTGAATCAGCCGTGGAATCTGCCTATTCAGTAGGCTCACGGGGGAATTTTTGTGCTTGCTGAAGTATGAAGACCACTTCTAGGCTCTTGCTACTCAAAATGAGGTCCTAAGATGAGCGACATTGGCAGCACCTGGGGGATTGTTGGAACTGAACAACCTCAGGCCCCACCCAGACCTGTGGAATCAGAGTCTGCATTTTAACAAGCTCCCCAGACAATTCCTTAAAGGTCGAGAAGTATGTTGCTAAGATAGTTTGGCCTCATAACCTGGTTCTCACCCTCTGGGAAGAGAAGTGCGGCTGGGAAGAGCGATGTGAAAACAGGCTTCTTCTCAATCCAAATCTACATATTAGGATCACTAGGAGTTTTTTTATGATACTGACGTCCAGGCCCCACTACAGGCCAATTTAATCCAACTTCCTGATTAAGAGCTCCACATCAAATGCCAATGTGCGACCAGGGTTGAGAACCACTGTTCTCTTAAAGCAAAACTCAGAATCAAAGCTTAAAGTCCTAAATACTGACCATCTCCCCTAAAAAAGCAAGCAGGCATTTGCCTATTTAACAAGGGATTCCTAAAATACTTGCCCTTTCCCAGGAAGAGGCAGCATCAGCCTTCTGAATGGCTACTCATTGTCCATGCTTCATAGAAATATGCTGGGCCTCCACCGCCCGGGAGCTCAAAAGCAGCGTTCCCATTCCCTTTGTTAACCGATGCCTGGCTCTGGGCATCCTCAGGATGGGAAATGGCTCTTTCTGAGGCAGTATTTCCCTTTAGTTTTTCTGCCCCTGGGATTTGTGATTCTGGACAAGGCATATGCCTTCTCACCATGTCATTTTCCTCATTTGCAGAAGGAAAACACAGTGTCCATTGATTCCTTTGGTTAAGCTGACTGCTGCCCCTGGCTCCTGTCCAGGGACTATTTCTCTTTGCAGCAGCCCTCAACTGGGGGCGAGCCAGGAGGGCGACGGCTGCCCACTTGGAGCACAAGCCCCGAATGCTCTGTCCTGTGAGCGCTCTAAATGCCGGCATGTTCAGCTGACTCACTTCAACACAGGCAGGTCCATCAGAAAGCCTCGGAGCAAGTTTGAGAACACCAATACCACTGGGTTCCTTTGAAATGTGTGAGTTCACTTTAGATCCAGGCTCCAGTAGATCAAGACTTTAGGAATATAAGCCCTTCTATTCACAAGAAACCCTCCTAATTGGTCTGATGAACTCTCTGAAACTCAAACTAAAATGTAGCCCAGGGACTTTTCACTTTTGTGTCTGTAATTATTGATCAAGTCTGCCTTACCTTTTGACATCTTCATAGCACATGCCATTGCAGTCATCCTTGCCAGTGTCTCTCCACCTACCACCACGAATAATATTGAGTGCTTGCTATGTGCCAAAGCATTTCACACACACTCAGAGTATCACTTTGTCCTTGCCACCATTTTGGGAGATAGGTACTATTATTATTCCCATTTCACAGAGGCAAAACCAAAAATAAGTTAAATAACTTGCCCCAGGTTCCACAGAGGGAAAGTGGCAGAAACTGGCTTCATCCAGATCTGTATGACTCCGATGTATGTGGCTACAAAATAGGTCTTGTTCCTGAAGTTTCCCAAACCCTCTCCTCAAGTCTCGGTGCTTCCTAGGGGCAGGGTCTCCTGCACCAAACCTCCCCTCTGGCTCTGCTTGTTTAGGGACTGGCTATAGCGGATAGCAGAGTTGAATAGATTCAGAACCAACTGCGAGGGCAGAGGAGTGGGGCAGGGAGTAAATTTAGATTCCTATTTCATACCAGATACCAAAAAAATTCCATGTGAACTAAAAATTTAAATGAAACAGTGGAAATACTAGAAGAATATATAGGTGAATAGTTAGAAAATTCTGAGGTAGAAAAGGATATTATAGAATGACACCAAGGACAGAAGCCACAAATTAAAATACTAAGAATTTTGACTGCACAAAATTTTAAAATGTAAATTTAAATGTAAAAAGCAGTCAACAAAAGGGAAATAATTGCAAAACATATGACAAGGAATTAATAGATTGGCCGGGGACGGTGTCTCACACCTATAATCCCAGCACTTTGGGAAGCCGACGGGGGAGAATTGCTTGAGGCCAGAAGTTTGACACCAGCCTGAGCAACAGTGAGACTCAGTCTCTACAAAAATAGAACATTTAGCAGGCCGTGGTGGCATGCACCTGTAGTCCTAACTACTCAGGAGGCTGGGGCAGGAGGATCGATTAAGCCCAGGAGTTTGAGGTTGCTGTGAGCTATGGTGATGCCACGGCACTCTAGCCTGGATGACAGAGACAGACCCTGTGTCAAAAAAAAAAAAAAAAAAAAAAAAGAATTAATAGATTGAATCTATAAAATTTTCTTACAAGCCAGTAAGAAGTAAGAAAAAGATTAATATTCCAATTTAAAAACAGACAAAGAAAAGAAGGAAAAAAATGACTAATATTCACAATGGATGAGGATGGAATTCTGGCAACAGACTTTTGCATTCTCTGCAGGTGGGAGTATGAATTGACACAACCTTTCTAAAGGTCGAGTTGACAAAATGTAGTGAAACTTTTTAAAAATGCAGAACAGTTGGCCCAATCGTTTTGAGGAATGGATCTTAAGGAAATAATTAAGAAGGTACACAGTGACCCAGCAGGAGGATGACCCTGGAATGGTGTGGACAGAAGTAAAAAAAAACTAGCAACACCGAAAAAGCCCAGTAAGGGAATAGTTGAAAATATCATGCTACATCGCTGCAGTGAAAGTACTGTATAATCGTTAAGGAGAGAGTCTTTAATTTATTAAACTATATTCATTGGAAAGATGTTCACATGGAAAGATATGCACAATACATTGTTTAGAAAAAGAAAAAACTAGTTATTCCACAGAATAACTGTGTTAGTACTCAGGATATCTAAGAAAGGTTTGTCTCTAGATAATGAGAGTACCTTTGTTTGGTTTTTATTTCCTTCCTTTGGTATGTTTGCATTTTTCATTAATTCTGCAATAAACATGTACAGCTTTTGTAATGAGAAAGAAAAATACAATAGAAGTTGTAAAAGAGGAAACCTCACAGAGCCCCAGTTCTAGTCCCTGGGTAGCCAAGAGAGGGAAGGTCTGGATTTAATCACAGCAGGGACCCTCCCGAGAGGAAGCTCTGACCAGCCTGGGGAACTGGTCTTGCCCTGGTCTTGTGCAGCGTCCCCACGGAGGCCTGCCCTTTCCTAAAGCCAATCCAGCGATCAGCCCCAAATGTCCCCGCCATTCTAGACAGAAGTTTGGGCCTCTACTCTGTGCCCGGGACCCCAGCACAGGTCCATGTCCTGCAGAGGGTACCCAGGAACTGGAGCGTGGAAAGAGGCAGCCTGTGCCTGTGCCATGGGGCAGGCAAGACCCCTAAGTCCAGTCTTGGCCTCTCTTTCCGCCACATGTGGGCAGATATTTTCCAGAGATAGATTGCTCTCCTTTCGATCTGCCTAAAAGCACCCTTTTGACTCTCCAGCCCTGGGTTAAGATTCACCAGTGACGTAAGGTGGCCACCTCTCTGCAAATGCCGATGGACCCACCAGCCCACTGGCTGCTGCCTCTCGGTTTCCTTCCACCGTCCTGGGCCAAGCCAGACCACTCCTCAAATTGTCCCTAGGAGGCTGGAAAGCAGATGTGCCGGCCAACAGCCAGAGGGGCAGCGCGGTGGCGCAGCGAGTGGATTGCTGGGAGCCCGTTTACATCCAGTGACTGGACCGGATCCCCCGGCAGTGGGCGGGGGGGTTCGCCCGTCTGGAATCGTGCACCCCCGGGCCGCCGGTTCGCGGGGATCCCGCAGGAGCCTGTTCTCCCACTTCTCATCTCAGGAACCCCGGGTACACCCAAGCCACTCGGACGGACGTCTGTCGGGGATCTCCGGGGCGCGGCCGTCCGGGAACGCCAGTTATCGCCCGGCCCAGGGTCCCCAGACATCCTAGCTTGGGAAAGCCGCGCTCGCGGAGGCCCGGGGGCTGTCCCGGCTCTGCCTCAGCCGAGGCGGGTGTCAGAGAGAGGCGAGGACGCCCCGCCCCGCCGCCTGGGCTGCCCCCGGCCCTGCCCGCCGACACGGGGGGACCTGCTTGCACCCCTGCCCTCTCCTCTTGGCCAACCTAGGGGTCTCGGACAAAGCGCAGCCACCACTGGCCCTCGGATCCCGCTGCCCCCTCGGGGCGGGGCCCTGCTCCCGAGCTCGCCGAGCCCCGGACTTTCGGGGGACCCGGGCCGCCGGGGCCCGCCAGGGGCGCTGCGGGGCCTGAGGTCGCTGCGGCAGGTGGCCTCTGCGTTTCCGCTGCCTCCACCGCAGGACAGGAGATCGCCTTGGAGCACCGCGCCGCCCGGCCCTCATGACCGCGGGGCGCCGGGAAAGGGACGCGGGGGACCCGGCACGCGGCCCAGGTGGGTGCGCCTGGAGAAACTGACCCGGCCTGGGGAAGGAGGCGAAGGCCCGCGATCCGGCCACCTCGGAGCTGCCGAGCTCAGGAAGGGCTAGAACTAATCTACTAAAGGAGAAGATTTTAAGAGGAAATTTGAGACAGTAATAGCAGCAACATCTCAGATAACGGCAGAAAAAAAAAAGTTGTGAATCAGGCTTTCGCGCTGGGACTCCGATTTTGCAATAAGCGCTTAATTAAAAATAAAATATATTGATGCGGTAGGCAAGTCGCGTTCCTGGGAAGGTAAAAATACAGTGGACTCCCCCACACCCCAGATGCTCCACCTGCCTGCTGTAATTACAGGGCTTCAGAGAGGAGAAAAAAAACACGACAGAGAGAAATCTGCTTGCATATTTTTCTTCTATTGTGCTGGGCTCATTTGAATTATAATGTGTTGCAGGCCAGAGTAGGAAATTTTGTGCCTTGAATAATGAATCCCCCCTGGAGCCCGCGGTACCTGTACTTCTCTTTAGTGTCCACTGAGAATAACGTGTTCGACATTCAAGTGACAACACTGGAAAGGATTTCAAAGCCCCGGAGCCCCAGAACGCGGTACACCCGACGGCTCTCCTGCCTGCCCTCTCTTTGGCTTCCAAATGCAGCAAGCTCTTTCTTTGCTTAAAATGTGTTCAGCTTTCAAACGGGTCCTGGATGTACCACAGAAATACAGTACAGATCGGCAGGCTCTCACTTCTGGAGCTGAGCTAGTGCTGCCCCGCACAAAGCTTCAAAGCTGCCGAGGTCCAGGATACTATCCAGGTTTTTTTAAATGGAAAAACTGGGCACAGAGAGTCTCAGTATCTCGTCCCAGGCCAAAACAGACATTTCTGGTCAATATTGTTCCACTGGCTCAGTCTGGCTTTCTATAAGAAAAGATAATAAACATTTAGTAATTTAATAAGACAAACACCATTTAAGTCAGGGCTCTATGCAAACCTTTGGGACACCCCATGGTTTTTACGTTAAGGGGCAAATGCAGAAAAAAATCTGAAAATCCCAGTAAGAGGAGGAAACAAAAGCTGTACAAAATAATAGAAGCAAGTGATCTCTCATGCCTAAACTTCCAAACAAGTTTTTGTTTGTCTATTTTTGTTTTTCAGTTGAGCATTCTTTCTGGTTTAAAATAGATTCAGAAACCTTTTTAAAAACAAGTTGTTTTTGGACAAATGTATTAAGGTATAATCATATAATGCCATAGAACCATTAAAAGAAAGAAAGTTCTTTACTGACATGGAAGGATTTCCAAGATACATTGCTAAGTAAAAAAGCAAATATACTATTATTTATATAGGGTGAAAAAATAAAGAAACATGTGCTTACATATCTGTTTGTATAGCCATAGACTACCTCTGGGTGCATATTTCCTTTGGGGAAGAGATGGCTGGGTGTAGGAGGAGAGATTTCCCCCTCCTTTTCTGAATCCTTTGTCATTTTGTTTGTAAACAATGTAAATGATTGTTTGTTTAAAAAATAAGCTAAATGTAATAAATATTAAAGTCTTCGTGCTGTAATACAGTCGAGTGAAGAGCTGGTGATGGAGAGAGGGGTGGACGGGTAATTGTTAATCTTGGTTTTGACAGGTAATTGTAGTCATTACTTCCTCATCTTTTCATCACGTCTGTTAACCACTTGCCAAAGGAAGCTGGTATGGAGTTTTCGCCTCCGCCTGCCCTCCGCTGGAACATGGGCACAAATAGGCAGGGAAATGACCCAAAAGTGGAATATAGGAAGGAATAAAAAGAAGAAGCAAAGACAAGGTTTAATCAGCAAGTAAACAAAGGACAGCTGACTACACTCGTTTACTTTCTGAGCTAGGACATTTCCTTTGTGTCCTGAGAACTATTTCAGGACTTTTTCTAATTCTCTACTTATTAACATTCTAAGAGCTCTGAGTTGAAAAGAAGAGAGCCCCAAGGCCTGGGAAAGGCAAGGACTCTGCCAGACCTTTTGGGTCTGGCTGAACCATCTTGAAATAGCTCTTCAGAGGGTGCTGCACCGCTTCCAGCAGCCACGAAGAGCGGGGAAACTGAGAGTGTCATCTAAATGGTCTGAGATATTCACCCCAAGAGCTCCCAGTCCTGCTATTCCGATGCTCAATCCTGCAGTACAGCTAATAATCAAGCTGTCCAGAGAGCGAGCCCAAAGAGCCCAGCTGGGCCCCGACAGGAAACCATCCTCCCCAAAGACAGTGTGTGAACCTCCTCTGGGCTAGGGCCCGCCCACCTAAACAACAAAACACAAACACGAAAGTCCATCACTCCTTTCACCTGCTCTCTGAGTCCCTCTAACAGAGCCCAAACCTTTCCACTCTCAGAGTAGTGTTTCTCCACCTCAGCACTATTGGCATTTTGCACCAGACAATTCTTTGTCATCGGGGGGCTATGTTGTGTATCATAGGATTTTCAGCAGCAATCCTGGCCTAGCCTCTGACTACTAAGTGCCAGTAGCACCCTTCCCCGAGTTGTGACAACCTAAAACGTCTGCAGACATTGCCAAATGTTCCCTGGGGAGGGGGCCAAATCGTTCACAGTTTAATTAGAGGCTAAAATCCAATACTTCTGAGAGATGTAACGACTTTTTTTGTTTAATAAAATGCTGAAATATAAATAATATTTATTTAAAAATAATTACCAGGCAAATAAAATGCAAATAAGAAGGCAAAACTGTGGAACGGGAGGAGGCACAAAACACACATATGCAGGCCATTTGGGATGTACGCATTTGCTGGGAGTTAGAGATATGGTGGGATTTGGGTGCCATTAAGATGTCATGCTGGATATGATCCATTTACCCCATCTGCCCCTCCAAATCCACTCTCCACCCCTGTCCACCTGCTCTGTGCCTCAGGAAGTCGACCCTCCTGGGCTGCATTGACAGGCTGCACCATCATGCTTTTTGGCTTTGGTTGAGTTTGGCCAATGGGAAGAACTGGCCCATGGGGGTCTGGGAGGAGGATGAGGTTGATTATTCTGGATGCCTCCTAGCCAGATCATGGTTGGTTCTCTGCTTCCCTCTTCTACAAACCATAGCTCCTGTGGGTCGGGTATCTCCCTCGCATGCAGGAACTGCTTCCTCCCTTGGCCCCTCAGGCCCAGAAGTGGCACGGTTCCCTGCTGTTGCTAGCACCAGGATACTACATTGTCCCCCATTGTTTTCCCTAAATCTTGCCTACACTTTTATAAGTCATCCCTTTATCAAAACCTCCTCCAATTACTCAGTTTGAACCATCTGTTTCCTGCTCAACCCTGACCAATACAGGTGATACAGAAAATCATTCAAGGGGAAGGTTGCCAGTCTGGAACAGGATTTAGGAATTCTTGGATCTTTTGACCAAACACCAAATAGGTTGCAATGCCTTGAACCAAGCAGGTCGTGATATCTCTTCTCTCTATGTTTCCCCCCCAGTTTCCAAACCCAGGCCTGAGGTCTCCCACTCACTATTTGAAACATGAGAAAGCATTTGCCCCTCTACCAAGAGTAGATGTTGTCCAGGCCACGTTTGGCCTTCTCAAAACAATCCTATCAGGGACTTAAAACAGGCATCCAGTAGAGAGAAAAGATAACAAGACCTTCCCCTAAGAGACCATGCTCTATCTCCTTTATCACTTAAGCTACAAGAATGGAAGCTGAAAACATTGACATGTTCACCCCTTTGAATGTACACTACCTGGAAAACAGGGCAAATGAGTGTCCTCCAATTTAGCACAAAATTTCTCCTTTAGGCATAGAGTGACTATGTTAATATGTTAATCACAACATATCTAGAAGGAGAAGTGGGGGCCCTCTTCACTGGCCCCCAGGACTGTCTGGGCTAGCCAAGGGGAGATCCACTATTCTAGGCCCCCACTGATCCACCCCGCTGGCAGGGGGTGGGAAGGAACAGAGCTCCTGTATGGTGCTCGTGGGCGAGCAGGTGTGGCAAGGATGAGGAGGGCAGGTGTGGCAAGGATGGGCCCAGGGAGCCAGCTCGGCCTCTGGCAGCAGCGCCTGTGGGCCAGGCCAGGACAACAACCTCAATTGTCCCTCCCAACAGTAGCCTTGCTGATCCCAGAGAAAAGAAAGCCATGGGGCCATTTGGACCAAGCCTCTGCAGGAAGAATGCTGCCCTTTCTCTGCAGCTCTGATCCCAGAGTCATGGAATCAACAGCTCAGAAGCTGGCAGCCCCCTCAGAGGCCTGGGCAGCTCCCCCATGGTCACATGGCCCAAGACACTCTGTTCTTTGTGACAGCTGCTTGGCCGGGTGGGCTGAGGACCTCTGCAGACAAAGATGCTTCAGGTGCCCCTGGACCCCCTGGAAATTGATGAACAATTTCCTTATCTGTGCCCCTAGCACAGCCCACTCACCTGGCCCCTGGGCCTCCCCCCAGCCTGGTGCCTGACTGTTATTCACAGTAGAAACAGAGACAACATCAGACTCAGGGAGCACGAGGGCAGCACAAACACCTCAGGGGCTTTTGCCTCATGCAGCTAACGTCAGAGATGTTTTATGAAAACAAGATTGGAGGTCACATTGCTTCTTGGATAAAAGGAACTTTGCTTCAAAGAAATTTACTTGGTAAACAAAGCTAGGAAAATTGCCAGGACATCCCTAGGCACAGTTCGCCACCTTCGAGGTGCCCAGTGTTTCCAGGGTTGCTCACGCTGGATCAGGCACCCAGAAGCCTGAACGCTGCACCTCTGGGGCCTCAGTTCCCCCCCGTAAGAACACAAAGCCTGGCCTAAATGAACCCCAAAGCTATTTCCAGTTCTATACTCCATTCATATTTAGGAACATCCTGTCTCTTGGCACCTACTACGGAGAAGTCAGCCAAGAAGAAAAGGGGGAGGCCGCATAACCCTGGAGCCAGACTGCCCAGGTTTGAATTCCGGATCCATAACTTACCACCTGGGCAACAGTGGGCAGGTTATTTAATCTCTCTTTGCCTCGGTTTCCCCATCTGAAAAGTGGGGATAACTTTAGTACCTGTTTCATAGGGTTGTCATGAGGGTTAAATAAAATAACATAGGGAAAGCATTTAGAACAAACCTAGCACAGAGTGGGCACACTTAGCATTTGCAATTTTCATGACTCTTTTCACTTTTATAGAATGCCATCTGAGTCTTTTCCTGTCACTAGCTCAGCCTCGCTAAAAGCAGTTTGGCAAACAGGTTCTCACAGGGCAGGGAATGGTGTTTTTCGGGGGGAATTGAAAATAATGCCAACCATATTCCCTTCTGCGCTAGCATTCTCCGGTGCTGGGAAGAAGAGTTGGCAGGGGGTCTGTGGCTCCTTACAAAATTAGGCAGGACTGTTTCTCCCAGCGTGGAGACAGAAACGAAACACAGAGAAGGGCCTCTCCAGAGCTTCCGTGCAAGCCATGGCCAAGGCTTCTGCCCAGCCCTGAGCCTGTGGTAGACTCCTCCACCCACCCACGGTGCCCCTGCTACCTCCCTGCGGGTCCCAACTCTGCGCTCACGGTACTCACTGCCAGGGAGACGTCACATTCCATTTCATGAGACCCCGAAGCCACAGCCACAGCAGCCATAGTGCTGGGCAGTGACTGAAGCTGGGTGGAAGCTGAGGAATCACCGTCCCACGAACCAGGAAAACAACCGCAGAGGGAAGGGCAAGTTCAGAGTCTGCCACAGTTAACTCCCAGGCAACAGAGGGGAAGAAGGGACCATGACCTTGGAATTCTAGCCCATGCGGGCCTAAGAGTCCCTTTTAGCTAGTCAATGGCTACACACCCCATTAACAAATATGGAGTATTTGGGCCAGGCACTGGCTATGGCCACTTCCCCTCTCTATACCCTTCCACCGTACCTATCCCGCCCTTCCTCCCTTTGTAGAAAGTGCCTTTGAGTTCCCTTGTCCTCTGGCTTCCAGCTGGGTTTGGCTAATAGGAGGCAGGACTGTAAGAATGGAGGGCAAAAGGAAAGTGAAGTCAGTTACTCATTTCCCCCAGGAAGGCTGTTCTTCAGCCCCCTGGGGCCTAGGAGTGAGGGAAGCCTCCTCCTGTGACTAGCCCTGGTGTCTGCCCTTAACCCTGCCCACACCTGTGTCAAGAGCCCTAACCCTCCTCAGCCCCCGCCAGAGCACACGCCTGCTTCCTGTGGGGACCCCGATGTAGGCCAAGAGCTGGGCTCAGGGCTCATCATCCATCAGCTTGGCCTGCTCTTTTTCCTTTTCATACTCGTACCACAAAAGAGTACATATAACATATATGGAAGATATGAAGCTGTGACCCATGTTAAAAATATAGAAAAGTGTCAATACCTTTGAAATATGCTGTTTTAAGACCACCTCCCCATCACCACATGTACATACACGGGCACAACTCACCATAGCAAAAGGCTGGGAAAAAAATAATGACCTTCCTTTTCTACTTGTCAGGCCAGGGTTTGCATCTCAGCTGGCCCAAGACGCTGTGTTCTAGGAGTGCCATGGACCCTAATAGCCACACAAAGCTAGACCCTTGATGGACAGAACGCTGGGGAGAGGGAAGGCTGGAGCAATTCTGATCATCCCCTCTGCTTCCTAATGGGGAACTAGGACAGAGTGTCACACACCCAGGGCTTTGGGGCTGCTTTCCTTCCTTCCTGCTGTGATAATCATTACTATATGCAGCCCAGCAATTTGGCGCCTCAGCAACCAGACTCCTGGTAGGTGCCCGGGCTTGACCATTATAGGGGGATATTATGATCATGATTACAGGATGACTGAGCCATCCAGCAAAGTGACCGGTAATTTGCAATCTAATGGCCATTCAGTGGTGGGTAATATTATGGACCTTACCCTGCAATTGTAAAACAACCAGCCCCTCTCTAATGTAGCAGTTTTCCCATCAAAAGCCCAGCCTTTGCTTTTGATTTCTGCTAATCAGTAGCTGTGCCAGCTTTGGCTTTAGATTTGGAAAAGCTAAACAAGGGAGCATGAAATGATACACTCCTCTTTAGAGCCCCTGAATGGGAAGTTTAGGCAGCTCTGTCAAGTGGAGGGAAAAAAAAACAAGTGCGAGAAGCATCTGGAAGGCAATTTCATTTCTTAAAAGAGCAACCGCAAAAGCTTTGCAGAATGTAGCAAGTGTTGCCTGGGAATCTGGGAGACCAACAAAGCCAGGCGTAACATACACAGACAGGTGTGTGCACAGTTCCAGCTAAGCATATACCATAGCCACGCCCACTTGTGTACATGTGTGCACATATATGCACAGAAGAATACAATTTCCTCCAACCACAGGGCTGCCTGCTGGCAGGCTCTCAGATTAGACGTTGAGGGTTTCTCCTGTGTTCTGTCCACAATTCTGCTCGTGGGCATGGCTCAGTTCCATCTGTCCTAAGGTCAGTGGGCATTGTCAGGATAGAAGACAGTCTGATTAGAAGCTCAGGTCACACTTGGGTCACAGTCCACTGGGACACCTCTATTTTATGCCATTCCTCAGAAACTGCCAGACACCCATGAGTTCAAATCCATCACTAATGACCAGCTTGACCTTGAGTGGTAAGCTTAGCCACGCTGACACAGTGGAGGGAAAAGAATCCGTGATTAACTTGCTGCACAGTTAATGGCTTAGTTTTTCTGAACCTCAGTTTCCTCAGCTATTAAACAGGGATGATAATACCTTCCCTGTCTGTGAACCAAATGATCTCTCATCTGTACACATGTTTTAAAAAATATAACAAGACTACAGAGACTAGGAGCATTGAGTACTGGCCAACTGGGGGAGTTAACTGCACGTTCTACCCAGCTCCAGCCTAAGCCTCGACTCCTTACACTTACCCTGGCTCTTATGGAGAATGTCCTGATCAGTGGTTTTGCAAATGTCACTTGCATTCCATGGTGACAGGACTGGCCCTCCAGCTGTGCATTGCCCCTACTGTACATCACCCCACCACCACCACCAGGGGAACCCCAGAATATAAGGAAGAAGGAAAAGAGAAGAGAGAAAAGTAACAGAACTTGGTCATCTCAGCCTCTGAGCATGATATCAGAGCTGGAAAGCAGTGGCTTCCCAGCATATATGGTAGGGTCTTGTCTCTCCAATTCCTGGCTTCTTCCTTGGGCAGAAAGGACACCTTGACATGTCACTCACTGTTGCAAGCCATGGTGGGATTCTCAACAAATCAAAACTTCATGAGCATAGAGTCTGTCCTTCCTTCTAAACCCTGTACCAGCTCACTCCCACAGCAAGGAGTTGGAAGGAGCAGGCCATTGACCAGCAGTAACAGCTTCCACTGGTACGTGGTGGTGGGACTTAGAAATGAAAGTACCTTCCAATTCTGGTTACAAACTATCCATGTGGTCAGAAAAGAAAAGGAGGAAAAAGAGGATCATGACATGCAATCCTTCCCCCAAACCTGAGGCTCAGCTCCAGCCTGGTCCTGCCCCTTCTGCTCTGACCTGCTCCACTGGAGTGTCTCCCTCAGGGACATGAGGCCATTGAACATTTACCCCAATGGAATGGGGACAAGGGAACCAGAGTCCAGAAGGTAGCTGGATCAGGCCATGAGAAACAATGGACAAGATGTGATTGCTGTCCTTCCTGACCTCATTGGAGTCTAGATTTGGGGTGCCCATCTGTAATAAATTCACAGGGGGCTGGCAATGGAGCTGGAAGTTAAAAAGAGAGATTATTGGCAAATAGCTACAGAGAAGGAGGATGACTGAGAAAAAATCAGATAGATCACACTATCAAGAAAACAGATAACACTGGAAATCATGGTGAACATTGGATTCACTCCTCCAAATCCATTTCACCATAGATGATTAAAGCCAATTAACTAATCCCAATGGACATGTGACTGAACCAGAGCCCATGAGACAAGGGAGGAAACTTCCTTTCCCTTAAGAGAAAGCCACAGAAAGGAAGAGTCTCTTTTCTTCCGTTGGCTATCATCACATCCACATGTGATGCCTGGAACAGCGGCAACTGTCTTGCTACCAGCCAGATGATGACATTGATATCCAAGATGGCGGAGGGGAGAAGCACAACGAATGTGGGTCTTTGGTGATGCCATTACTCTGAGAAACAACCAAGCCTGTGTCTATCCTACCTGGATCTTCAAGTTATATGAGATAATATGAATCCTTTATTTGAGCCAGTCTCAGTGCGTTTTCTGTTAAGTGCAGCTTAGAGCACCTTAACTGAGATAAGAACCCAGGATGGGGGAAACTGGAACATTAAGGCCAGGGTGGACCCACAGCCACACTCAGCACCGATCTGCTGAGAGCCGCTTCTAACCCGCCCCTATAAACCCAGGTCAGCCCCAGCGCAGCCTGAAGCCAGCCGAGTGTACAGGTGTGGAGTTCCCAGCCTCGGCTACCAGAGAGTTGAGAGGGCAGAGAGCCAGCTCATTATAAAAGGCCTTTCAAGGGCTTCTGGAACACAAATGTCCAGGCCAGTTGGGCACTTCCCCTTCCCTCTAGGAGCCTCCCATGAGCCTGTTTGTCAGCTAGTCCCCACAGCTGCCAAGTGTAGAGGCCAACTCCAAATGGGAGACGGCGCTCCGTGGAGCCCCTCTCAAGACGCTATATCCCCTGAACAGCTGGGGCTTTGGGGCATTTGTCCCCCTGTGAAAAGCCCTCATTCCAGGGCAGTGGAAACGCACATCTAACAGCAGCATCTCTCAGACCCTCTACTTGGTGCACTGGGGATGGCAAAAAGGTCCTGTTGCGCATGTCTCTGGCAGGAGTCAGTATTTCTGACTCAGTTTAAACACCGAGTGCTTACGCTCTGTGACTAGTATTCCTCCAATGACACTGGTGGTGCAGGGAACATCAGTGTTGACTTATCTACCCTTCAGAGATGCACAGGATACCAAAAGTAGAAAATCTCAAAAAGTACAACTCTCGGTTTTACAGGTGAATACACAGAGGTCTGGAAAGTGAGAGAGGTGCTCACGGTGCCGCATAATCAGCGACTGATTGTTCTTTCTTTCTTCAGCTGATACAGTCGAGGCGGGGTGTCCAGAACAAGGTGGATAATGCTTCCATATCAGTAGTGCCTCTCCACAGAGCCCTCGGGGATAAAGCTCCTCCTCACCTAATAATTTTTTTTTAAGTCCTACATCGGGAGCAGCAGTGTGGGTGCATCGCGCTGCTCTGTGGCCAACGGGGCCTGCTGTGAACACTGCTTCACACTTCCCGATTCAAGGGAGAGGAAAGGGGCTGCGGCCCGTGGGCATAGAGGCCAAGCCACGTGCAGGTTGTGCCAGCTGGTGCAGTGGGCACAGAGCCAGCCAGGGTATCCGGGGCTGCGGCAGCCACACCTCCCCCAGGACAGGTTCTGAGAGCAGCCAGAGTCTCAGAGTTGACCCCATTCTGTTGACTGGCTGCCCAGGAGGGGAGACCTGGGCCATGGCCATGCTCACATCACGCCGGGCTAGGCCAGCCTCACAGAAGCCGGGGAAGCTATAGCCCACCTTGCTCCAAGATGGGGGCCCCAAGACCTAGCACTGTGGCTCCCAAAGCTGGCTGCATGTTAGAATCGCTTGAGGGAATTTGGCCCTGGGGCACCCCCCGGGGCACCCCCCACCCCAATAGACCAATGCAGTTGGATTCTCTGGGTGGAGCCCAGGCATCTGGACTCCTCAGAGCAGCGCCAGGCGATTCTAACCTGCAGCCGTGGGCTGTGAATCCAGGGCTGGACCGTGCTGAGTGGGGCACCCCCCTCAGTGGCTTTCTAGGCAGAGGGGAAGGGACTCTTTCTACTTGTGGTGAAATGTCTCCTGGTCAACAGGACATTGGTGTGGGCTAGAGATGGCTTTGAATAGGACCACAGCGAATCTGCTAAATGCAGGTAAGAGTTGGCTCTGGCATGAGCACACTGCCCCCCTTGGGGGTGAGGGGCACCATACAGAGTGCAACGACAGCCCACAGTGGGCTCTCCTACCTCCTGCTCCATGAGATCAGAAGAAATGTGGGCACTTGAAGTTCTTTGTTCAGCGTGGTGTCACAGGACAGCATGGAAGAGGGGTTCCCATTCTCACCTTCTCCCCGACTTCCTGGAGGAGCTGACACGGGGGACTCTTCTGAATCTTGAGATTTTAGAACTGGAGGAAATCTTAGAAAAGGGGTCAGTGGTTCCAATGCAGGACTAGGGATCAGGATGAACTGGCTGCTTAAGTGTCGGGGACATACAAATCCAGGATTCCAAGCCGATCTCCAGTGATTCTGTTTCGGAAAGTCCAGTAAGCTGCATGTTGACACTCTGTATGTGCTTCTGTAAGACGTGAAGAAAGCAAGGTGTGTTCCAAGGCTGACATCCTTACCTCTGTCCCCCTCCTGCCTCCTCAGTGGCTCTTCCTTCTCCCTCACCCCTCACATCTAATAGCAGGCCCTCAGTCTGGTTGACTGCCTCTCACGAATGTCCCTAAATGCATGCCCTTCCATCCCCACTGTGCCAGCTCTGTGGGGACCCTGCCACAGCTTCCTAATCACTCGCTCGCTGCCTCCAGCCTGGCGCCTCCAGTCCAGCGACAGAGTGCGTCCTTACATCCATCCTTATGGGCAGACATGGTTCATCCACTCCCCTCCACCGTTACATCCCTTCAACCACTCACCATCGCCAGTGGCTTGCCAGGGTATCCAAAGTCATTCCCCACCCTGCCTTACTTCTCCCACCTCCTCTCCTGCAGCATCCCATCCTCCTACCATAAAATGTTCAATTCTTGAAATGCACCATGTTTTCTCCCTTACCTCCCTCCCCACATCCCTACGCCTGGCCACAGCTACATACTATTTAGTGAAGGAGTCGCCTCCTTCCCAGCTTTTCCTCGACTCCCCTCCCCAAGTCCAACTGTTCTCCTGCCATCCCCTTGCCTCCCCCACCAGCAGGTTTCCTGCCACACTGCACTTGCATGGTACCTTTCGGTGCACCTTGCTTTCTGGGACAGGAGGGCCTTGACCTGTTTCACCCCTAGATCTCCAGAGCCCAGCACCATCACAAAGCAGATACTGAATAAATATTTGTCTGGTGAATAAACAATAGCACTCACCACAAGGTATTAAAAATTATCTGAGCTCATCGATGGTAAACTGTGTGTGCCAGGTGCTGAAGACAGAAAGGAGAACTGGACAGTGTCTGGAACACAGGGAACACTGAAAGAAAAAAGGGCCGAATGAGGGGACAGGCAGGCTCTCTTCCTCTCGTTGTCCACTGGACCAGCCCACGTTCTAACCATTGTGGCTGAAACACAGAACATCTCACAGCAGTAACTCAAAGCTAACG